>JAVXUP010002470.1:0-129269 GCA_033070095.1 Escallonia herrerae | reverse complement strand
TCTTAAGAACAAGTTAACAGTACCGACCCGCGGACGGGTCTTACTATACAGTGCTGATGGGCTCGTCGGAATCTCACACAGACTCTAACCCATTCCCTAACCTTCTACAACTTATCATTACCTGTAGAAGGGAGCCAAACGAAGGGTGAGCTTTTGAGAGCCCAGTAAGGTCGTACAAGGACAACAAAAGAGATTATAACACGACTCCGAAAAATCTAACCGACGATGATTTTCAAAACACTTCGAACGATCAAAACTCAATGATTACCCAAAATGATCAAAGTTCATCAGAAATAAATGCCAAAATAAATATTAACAATCTGAACAAAACCCAAAACGATCAATAAAAGATCCTTTTCAAGTTATCATTTCTAAATACAGCAGATGTTTTGAGGGATTCAACCCAAGCACAAATCATTTCAAATAATATAATCAAGGCTTGTCAGGAGATTTCAACCCAACTACAAATCCTTCTAACTAAGTACAATGAATGTTTGTCAAGGGCTTTCAACCCAAACACAAATCATTCTAGCTAAAAAAAATCAAAAATCAATGTTGATCCTAGGCGATTGAAATGCCATTATGGCAAGTTCATATAGTGTACACATGCATGATGTACTAAAATAATTACTAGTCCACTTGGGTACTAGCATTTGGGATTTTTCAGAAGAAATCGGATCTTCAGAAGAAATCAGAATTTCAGAAGAAAAATCACAGATAAATAACAAAAACGACTGCAAATAATTATCGAATATAATCATAACAATTCGAAAGAAAGGATATGAAGAAAAATCACAGATAAACAACAAAAACTACTTGCGAATAATTATCGAATATAATCATAACAATTGGAAAGAATGGATACAGACAATTATCAAATTTGTCCAGCACGCAATAACACGCGAGCATCACAAGATTTTCAAATAACCGATTTAGGTTCAACATTAGGATTTTCTGGGCAAGAACATGCTGATATCAATACATAACTCAGAGTTCAGCATTAGCCGTAAATATATCAAAGGAGTACTTACGAGTACAAGTAATCAAATAAGCCTTCTCAAAAGTCCTTACCCAGGTTCCGCCCACTCCCTTACCTGATCGCAGCCAAATTACCCTAACCGCGCCCAAGTCTTTAGCCTTTAACCTAAACGAAATGTCGAACCATGTAAATATAGCCCACAGAACACCTCGCTATAACTTAAACAAACTCACACAGCCGCAGCATCGGGAGCCCCCTCTCCCCTCCGTCGTCACCCTCAACTGTATCGAGGACACCACCTTGAATGTCCTCCTCCGCTCGATCGCCTTCGTCGTTGGTCTGCCGGATCTTTCGGGAATCGGACGGATCCGGCTCCTCGTCGATCTCCACCGACAGATTGGTTGTGGTCGTTGTCGTTAGCCATTGATTAAGGCTACGAGTTGGATTTGTTGGGTCACCGATTGAGGTGGAGAAGGGGAAGTGGGATGGGAGAAGAAATTAGAAAATGGCTGCCGGCGGGGAAGGGACGGCGGGGAAGGGAATTGCCGGCGGTGAAGTAATGGCATTTAAAAAACCCTAATTTGAACAAATGAAACCCTAATTTGAAAAATGAAACCCTAATTTGAACAAAGTAACCCTAATTTGAAAAATTAGGGCCTTAAAACCTTAATTTGCAAATTAGGGTTTCAACAAAACCCTAATTTGCAAATTAGGGTTTCAAAACCCTAATTTTAATTTTTTTTAAAATATTCAGTATATACAGTACAAGGGGCAGTATCGTCATTTTAAAAATACGTATTGAAGACATCATAAAAAAATACACTTTTTAGACGGAACCCTGACGGATGGACACGGGTGATACATTTGAAACACTTTTGGTCACGGAATGTTACATTTTGAAACTGTGTCCTTAACTGTAATTACCAGTAACCTAGGACATAGGTGTAATTTTCAGATTAAAATAACTTGGTTTATTATGCTAAATAATTCGATAAAGTTCTTTAATCGGTACCCTAATTTAGCGCTGTTTGCGGGCTCCAAAAATTCTCGAGCGTAGATCTCGTAAAATTATCAGGGGTTACTGTTTTAAATTTTGTCTAATTTTGGCTCTAGATATTATGAAAATTCGTGGAAAACTGCTTGAATAATGCCCCTTTTAGCGACAAAAACAAACACTATTTGGATTCAGCACCTACTAATTCACCTTCACCACACAGTTTCTCTCCCACTTCCCCTTCTTCTGCCGAGGCACTCCAAGGCACAAACACCTTTTTTTTTTCACCAAATTTGTTTTTCTCATAAAATACACTCTAATACCCTCAAACATATTTTCCAACGCAATCCAATTGCATAAAATTATTCGCCATTCCACACATGAATACCAACGGATCAAGAACACACACTCACTCACCCTCACGGCACACACTGAAACACACTCATACACCTCAATTGCTTACTATACTTTATATAAAAACATACACCAACACATGATCAACATATATACGCACACATCCTCACCCCTGTAAACACAAACACTCATGTGCAGAGTCACAAGCCCACCACCGAACACACAGCCTTGCACACAGTGTCCACCGTCCCCACTTCCATCACCAGCAACCCATCAAAACCACCTATAAACACCAATTCCCCCTGCAATCGTTACCCGAAGTCCCATCCCCTTCTTACGCAGCTCAAACTCACGCATAAGGACGCTGAGTTCACACAGACATGGCAACTCCCAATGAATTTAGAACAAGACTTTACACTACACAAAAATAAGGAAGTTAACCTCGGGATTCTTCCCAAGCTCTCTTGTTTCCTCTGATTTCTCTGGTTAATTCCTGCCCGAGCTCTTGTTCCCTCTTCCTCTGCTCTGTTTTTCTTGTTCTTCTTTGTTTCTGTTTCTTCTTTCTCTTCTTATTTTCCTTTACCCGAAAAATCTCCCTCTCTTTTTTCTCCCTTTTCTTTCTTCCTTTCTTTACCCGAAATCATTATCCAAATCCAATATTTAATAATTTCTCTAGCTTAGTCATAAACCTAGTAGTAGGTGGCCAACTTAAATAAAAGTTCCTAAATTACTTTGATAAAATTGCACAAATGCCCCCAAACTTTAATATTTTCAAAAAAAGACCCCCAAACTTTTATAATTACATTTAAGCTCTAAAAATTTTCTAATCCTTGTTAATTAAATCAAATGTCACTAAACACACAATATCACTCATATTATTACCTTTCATCACCAAAAATTTACTTTACAATTATACCCCCAAAGTTTTCTAAAATTACGAAAATGCCCCCAAGATTTCAAAAATTATGTTTTTGCCCCAAATTTCTTTTAAGCTTCAATACGCTAGTAATACCATGGCATTGCCCAAAATTAACGCCCGTCTATTTTTCGGAGCACCAATGGTTATTTTAACTGGCTCCCGAAGTTCAGGATATTACACCTCTTGTGCCCAAATCTTCTCGGCTGAATCGGTGAGTGCCGCATGAGACCAAAGGTGCTATTCTATCCCTCTTGGATGAGTGACCTTGCTTTTCCCAGAGTAATGGTCCAATCTCCAGCACAGATTTAGGTATAGATATGGAGCATTGTGGTTGTGGTTCTAGATCCGCCAGATCTGTGGTTGTGGTTGGTGTTTGTGGTGGTAGATCATGGTCCTCGATCCTCCAGATCCGTGGTTGTGGTTGGTGTTTGTGGTGTTTGCAACTGAATCTGTGGTAGATCACGGCAGTGGCAGTTGTAGTTTTGTGGCGGGGATGGTGGTTATAAATTTGGTGATGGGGAACTTGTGGTGGTGGTTGGTTTTGTTGTTGGTGTGGTGGTAATTGTGGCATGGCAGTGGTAGTTGTTGGTATTGAGGTAGGTACGGGAGTGGCGGTGGCAGAGGGTATGGGCAGCGCCGCGTTAGAGGTGGATAGGGTGTGGTCTCGGCGACGGCAGCATGTGCAGTGGCAGCGGTGGTTTCAGTCTTCAATGAAGGAGAAAAAAATTTGTAATGTGAATGGTTTATTATTAAGTGGTTGCTGAAACCAACTCATTTAAGAGAGAACCATTTAACCCATAACTAAATGGGTTGGTGATCCAATTGTACTCAACCCAATTAGTTAACACCCAAACCTATCCACTCACCCATTTGCCGCGCCTTTTAAATTCTAATATGCACTGTCCATATCAGAGTTTTACTAACCTGGTTATAAGATAAAATTGTTAGTGGAAGATATTAGTTCTATCGTTTTGTTGAAATTTTGACACAGGAGAAGAGTGCCCAAGTGGTGGGAGTGCATTTGTATTTGGGAAGGATATACGTCTGAACTCCAAGGCTGCTCGTCAGCATGTATGCAGCAGCACTTTTTTCCGTGTCTTTAATTTACAACTCCAGTATACTTGTTAGAAGAGATTGTATCTTGTTCTCAGATAACTAGTAATATGTCGTTGTTTACGTTTCAGATTGGGTACTGCCCGCAATTTGATGCTCTGCTAGAGTTTGTGACAGTCAAAGAACATCTTGAGCTCTATGCAAGAATAAAAGGAGTTCCAGATCACAAGCTAGAAGATGTACGTCTTTTTTGAATTATCAGTTTACTATTTTCCTACTCACAGTCGAGATATGAGGGGTCATTTTGTGGTTAGTGGGACGTCCAGTTGAATTAGAAGCAGCCACTTTATGCAAGATATGACTTATGAGTCAAGTCTGTTCTCAGACCATGCCTCCAGTACCCGGATTTTGATCCCAAAGAACACTGGTCAATGGATTCTTATCTTCTTTTGGTAGCGAACTTGTGGATTAAGAATTAGCTTGTAGGTTTATACAATTCATGTTGCGAAAGATATGATCATTGCACGTAATTTTCTTATTTAATCTAGGACTGCATGTTGGCTGCATGACCAAACGCCTCAATGAGATACAGAAAAACTGGTCTTCCAAGTTGTTTTAATTATAGTTTAAGAACCTGAAAGAGGGTTAACACTCGTGACCATACTTGGCAGGTGGTAATGGAAAAATTGCTGGAGTTTGACTTGTTGAAGCATGCTTATAAACCTTCGTTTGCTTTAAGCGGTGGAAACAAGCGCAAATTGTCTGTTGCAGTTGCAATGATCGGCAATCCCTCTATAGTCATTCTTGATGAGCCATCCACAGGTAAGACCCTATTTTACCACGTCCAAAAGTTGAACCCATTCCTCTTATTGTCAGGTATTTTATATTCAGAGTCAAGTAATGTTCCATTGTTTCACAAGGAAGGATATGATGATCATGAGGGTCAGACCTAAAGCGATGCTTAACACCTTTTCCTTTGTGTCAATTGACTAGTAAAGATTAAGCTAGCTAGGCTGCACGCTAATTACCAATAGTTAGGAAACCAAACACAGTTTTTCAAAAGATCAATTATGGCATTCCAAAGGCAATTTGTTATACGTGGAGGTAGGCGGGTAGCCCTCCCACCAATGACCACTTCCCCCAATCTGACTGAGGGGATTTAGCCAAGATATCTAATAAGAACGCACTTGCAATTTTCTTGCACATGAAAAACAAGTAGCTCATTACCTCTTTCACCGCATTGATGATGGCATATAATGTGTTAAAATGCAGATGATTCCATGGTTACTGTTGTTAAATGCTCATTTTACATGCATTATTTGTTCTATCACATGTGACCACTGCTTTGCTTGTTTCAGGAATGTTTACTTCACCTTTACTTCAAAATCCTCAATCTTGTTTTCCAACTTGTTGCCCAAGTTAATCATCCTTCGCATCTATTCATTGCTCAATTCCACGTCAAAATCACCCTGTTTCTTCATCGTCACACCTTTAAGTTTCAAGCGTTGCTGAGCTTGTTGCAATGGTGACCGTGGGTTCACTGCCGTATCTGTTACCATTTACCCCTGCCCCTTTAAATCTGTCCCATCTTATTACCATGTCTTTTAACTTCTGGTGCCTTAAATGACTTTTTTGTGTAAGTGCAGTGGCTCCTGCCATAACTATAGGTGTCACTTCTCAGGCAGAATTGCCTGCTCAGTTTGCCTGGATAAATATAAGTAATGCCACCACTGCCAGCTACCATCTGTTGCACAGTCACAGTTCATCTCAGCCATCCATAATTCTCAACATTGTTTTGGAAATTCTTTGATGACTTCAGTAATTTCTGGCACTTTTTTCTTTTGTGTGAGCTTTTTGTGTGTTTCAAGTAAAAAGTTTTGTTGTGAATCCTTTGTTTAATCAGTTTATACCTAAATGTACATAAAATTATATAGGAGTTATTTTTCAGTAAGAGGCTAGTAGCGCCTCCTAATCCACAGGACCTCCAGCAAGGCATGGTCCCATTGTAGACTAAATTGTAATTCAGCTGTGCTAAGTATTTTTAGGAGGTTTTCATATGTAGAATTCCATCGCAAATAGAATACCTCGGTTAATCTAAAGAGTGAAAGTTGAGTGCTTTTTACCGAATGTTTATACGGACTGTCCTCTAATTTTCTGTATAAAACTCAAGATCATTTTTTTTTATACCTATGTCGTAGGTATGGATCCAATTGCAAAACGATTCATGTGGGAAGTTATCTCACGCCTATCAACTAGACGAGGAAAGACAGCAGTTATTTTAACTACACACAGCATGAATGAAGCTCAAGCACTGTGCACTCGAATTGGAATAATGGTAGCAATTCAGAAAATTTACTTTGGTCTTGGAGGCTTGAAATCCTTCTTAAATCACAGACCAAACCATTGTTCATTGTCATTTTCATGTATTTTGAAGGTTGCTGGCCGGCTAAGATGCATCGGAAGCCCCCAACACCTGAAATCACGATTTGGGAATCATCTTGAGTTGGAGGTAAGTCACGAGTCAATTACTACCATCTTCATGATTATGCACGTTCAAATATATAAAACCCTTTCTCCCTGTTCTTAGGTTAAACCAACTGAAGTTAGCTCGGCGGACTTGAAAAATCTATGCCGAAGCATTCAAGAAAGGCTCTTTGATACTCGTTTGCATCCAACGGGCATAGCGAGTGACATTGAAGTTTGCATTGGTGGTATTGACTCCGCAATATGTGAGAATACATCCGTGGCAGAAATTAGCTTATCACAGGAGATGATGGTTGTTATTGGACGCTGGCTTGGAAATGAGGAAAGGATAAGGACACTTATATCCGCGTCATATTCTTCTGATGGTGTTCTTGTTGAGCAGCTATCAGAGCAGTTGGCTCGCGATGGTATGTGTCTAAGCATGCAGTACATTTCTAGTATTTGCGGGCGTTCTTTCATTAAGTTTACTTTGGAATATGTCTAAGATTGCATTCGGAGTCACTTATTCTCTCTAAGTAAGCACACCTTGCCTTATTCTCTCCAAGTATGCACACCTTGCATTTCCTAGCTCAGACCACGGTTCCCTACTGTCCCATTCATGCTGAACGTATCAACAAGAATTTTAGTTAATATCTTCCCTAGTAAAATATTGGGGATGTCAGTTTCCTGGGTTAGGTTTGAGTTTTGGAATGTCATAACATAATGCTCATTCAAGATATTGTAGTTATACAGTTGTCTTAACTAAAGTTTTATGGCGGTAACACGCTACAATGAAAGAGGGATGCAAAGTGTAGGGACCCAGACATGTAATGCGACTTGGTTTTGATGTTGGATCTTAGCAGAAAAGGCGCTACAGCCATGTTTATATTTTAGGTTAATTTGGGGTTTTATATTCTTTGGGTATCTTTAATTGTTTAGTCTCCATGATTAGCCAGACAGGGTGATTGATTATATCAATTGAGGATGTTTTCTCACTGTTTCCTTGTTCCTAATATGCGGGGGTTTATGTTTCTCCATACTTTGTAGACACGTCTCCTCTCTCTCGCTCTCGCTCCCCCCTCCCCCTCTCTCCCTCCCTCCCTCCCTCTCCCTCTCTCTCTCTCTCTCCCTTCGCTGCTAGCGTTGATCTGGTTCTCCTTTTGACTATGTAAGCTCTCTCTCTCTTTCTCTCTCTCTCTCTCTCTCCTCCTTGCTGCTAGCGTTGATCTGGTTCTCGTTTTGACTATGTAAGCAAATAGACAATTGCATGGGAAGAAGATGGAATTTGACGGACCAAATATGCATATTCTTAAAGAATACAAGTCGCATGTTATAAATAGCTAGCATGACCAACGACTTGATGTGCCTGTCGTTACTTTGCTCATTCTCTGTGATCTTTATGCATGACGTTTTCTTATAGAAGTTCAGATTGAGGAGAGGAGGCAGCAAGGCACTATCGCATTCCTAGCCAAGTTAAATGTGTAAGAAGCACGAGCATTTGTAAATCCCTGACTGATACAGTTCGTTCTTTTTCCGTTGAGGAAGTGGGAGAGGGAGTATGACCTGTCTTTGGTTGCAGTCCTGACCAGGTTTGATCTTGGCCTCAAAAGGAGAGAAAAGATAAAATAAAAAAAAGAAAAAAAAAGAGAGGTCAACAATAGATATCAGTTTATCTGCTTTTGGTTTTTATTTGTTTCGTAAAAGGGGTTGGTTTATAATGGGGAATGGGACTTTCCGACTTTGCTTACTCTCTAACTCTTGCTCTTTTGTGCTTTTTAGTTTTATTTAATGGAAAAAGGAAATCTGAAATTGAAAGCAGTATCTTCCTTTGCTTAAGTGTGTATCGTAATGGGGTTGAGTGGTCTATGAACCTGTAATGGGAATGAACTTTGGCATTCCATCTTCATTGTGTTTTTGGTTCTTAAATATCAATATTATCGAGTATCTGTCTTCTTATGCATCACTTGTTATTCACTCTCAGTAAATAATATACTCACTTTTGGGTTGAATGTATAGGTGGTATCCCAGTACCAATATTTTCTGAGTGGTGGTTAGCCAAAGAGAAGTTCTCTGCTATAGATTCATTTGTTCTAGCTTCATTTCCTGGCGCAACATTTCAAGGTTGCAATGGGTTGAGCATTAAATATCAGGTTAAGCCAATCTCCAGATTTATTTGCCTGCCTCTTGCTTTCATGCCGTTCCCTATTACAATTTCTTGGACATGGTAATTCTGTCGTCACTGATGTTCCATCTAACAGATAAGATTGCAGAGACAAAAAAAAATAGAAGACAAAGTTGTCTTTCAAGGAAAAGTTATTTGTCATTTCATGAGTCCACGTCACCTTAATTTGTGAACATTCAATGGAGCTTATTATGAAGTTGATCCGTGCTTTGATTTCACAATTGCCAATATTAAATGTGTTAATCTTTTTTCCGGTCAATTATATACCACTATGGGTTTTCTTGCCACTTCTTTGGGGGAAGTGGTACTTGAGCTCCACTTCTTAGCCATTTGACCTTCACTGTGGTCACTGAAAGTGTCACTATGTAGTCACCATAGAGACAAAAGTGGAGCGCAAATATCAATTTCCGTCTTTGTACTCATCTAATCCTTAATTTGAATAATTATTTCATCGTCCTTTAAGTACTTATCAACTGGTTCAAGATTTTAAAATGGGGTTGAGGAATAATTATCACTCTGGACTAGGAAAATAAAATCATAGTTTGCAATGTTAGCATGTTTTTTCTCCTGAGGAAATCTCTAGTATTCTATTACAATTTAAATTCAGCATCCTTTAAACTGTGATATAAATAACCGGGTCTTGCAAGCGCGTCCGCGCTTATGCGGGCATGCTTTAACCTCTTTTTGGAGCACTCCCTGTTGTTTTGGCTCTTATATCTTGATTGTGTCAATCTCAAACATTTTTGCAGCTGCCATATGGAGAAGACCTCTCACTTGCTGATGTTTTTGGGCACATAGAAGGAAATAGGTGAAGTACTTCAATTTTCACACATGCATTTGTTTCTGTTAACTTTCTACGCTAACTCGGCTTATGAATGTGTTTGAATATGCAGAAATGCCCTAGGCATAGCAGAGTACAGCATTAGTCAATCAACACTTGAAACTATTTTTAATCATTTTGCCGCAAACTCATGAAGCAACATCGAAGTCCCACATGAATCCATTCGCTCCTCGTCAGGAAGACTCCTAGGACCAGTCATCTTTCACTATCATGTAAAGGTCGAGACTCATGCCTAACCTATACACTCCTACAATTGGCTGCATATTGCACATATCTAATTGTGTAGATCTAGCTTGATAGAAGTTCTGTGGTGGCTCCACAAGCAAATTTACCCTAGGAACCCACCCACCCCCACCCCCCTCCCGTCCCTTTTTCCTTGCGTCGAAAGACGGGGATGGGCCTAAATGTTGTAATCTTGTCCTGTTCCAACACAACTAACAGAGAAGCACTTCGTCTTTTGTAGCTAAACTGAGCTGGCTAAAATTCTGTAGTGCCTCTTTAAAATGGTGGCTAATGTATGAAAATGGGTCGTCCTGATCTGGAGTGGACAGTGAATGGATTTTCAGAAATAGTGTTTAGATTCAACTAGTTATTCGTTGCATGTGCACGCATGGTTGCTTGTGTTGCTCCCTGTTGAATGAACCTCAGCGAAAGAAAAAGGAGGTGAACGCGTACAGTTCTGATGTCGGTGCAGCTACTAGGAGTGACATGACGATGCCACTCTCTTCCTCCAGTGTTCTTGGGTTCCTCCTCCTTTCATGAAAGCCATCAAGTACGTACCTAGTGCAAATCTAATCTGGTCTTTGTTATTCTGGTCGGACATGGTGTTGGAGATCACAAGGGAAAAAGAAAAACCAAATAGCAAGTTACAAGGGAAAATGCAAACACAGTGTTGTTGCAAGCCGTATCATTAACGTTGGATCGGCCCGGTACCTATTGCTGGATGAGAGCTTTGTTAATCTCTTAATTAACTTGATATCAAAATCACTTTTTGGTTTAAGTGAGTTTTTAAGCATAAATCATGACAGCTGATTATTTGCACACCACCATAATTTAATTAACACAAAAGTTAAAATATTGTCGCTGTTTTAACGGCAAATATACACGAAGGATCGTGCAAGCAATAGAAAATGACTTGTCAATAGTTCACCCAACTCATTTACTACCTAATTCTGTGAAACGTGCCATTTCAATAATTTTCAAGCAGGAGGTCTCAACACGCTATTACAGGACTAATTAATGGTAGCTCATCACTTAAAAAAGAGATTACAGCCCAAATGGTCCCCGAATTTAAGCTATGTTACTTTTAGCATTTATGGTCCTTATAGTTTATAATGTTAGCTACATTAGTGCTTTTACCTACTTTTGTTCAAATTTACAAGTTAGTGGATCTCATGGCGAGGGCACTTTGCACAAGCCTCTTTTACAACTATGGTCCCTATATTTACAACGTTAGTCGCATAAGTCATGTTGCCTAATTTAACTTATACAGGTTAGTTCTCGTGCTGCATCTACAAGCGATACAAGCAATTTGAGAACACAGTAAATTACCTAAGGAACTGCATTTTCTGGTCAAAATCAACAGTAGAACAAGTTAATTCAACACGTGATGGACAAACAAACAACAAACTGATGAATAAGTTAGATAATTAGGGTTTAAGATAAACCCCAAAAAGCTTTAAAAAGACTGTTTGCCTTTAGTGGGTGTGGCGGCAGAGGCTGGTAATCAAGAACTTTCTTGTATTGTGGTTCATGTTCTTTGAAGGTTGTTGAGGCGGTCGGCCATGGAAGCTGAAGGAAAGGGCTATGCGGCTTAAAATATAATTGATCATCATCACCTAATCATCTTATTCTTGTCCTTTTTTCTTGTTTAGGGTCATAGTTTGGCTTTGATATAAGGTTGGTTGGTAGTTTGCAGTTCTCTTGATTGGAAAGTAGAAACGAGCAAATCTTTCTGCAAATCTGCAATGGAGTATATTGTGCAAGTTTCCTAAACAATATATTGCGAAAATTTTCGTTCAAGACCACCGTCAATTACGTTCCTACTAACGTACTACAATTGGTAAATATATCGCATGACTAGACCCTATTTGTTGCAGATTGTTTTGGTCGGCTTATAGCTTAGTAAAATTGAAAATTTAAGTGCTGAAAAAAGTTAAGTACTGAATTCGTAAAACTGAAAATTTTAAGTGACCGAATTTTAACTGAAAAATAAATTAAGTTGTTTGGTAAACCAAAAACAGATGTCTGAAAATTGTTTATTTACACATTTATCAATTTTATAAAAATTATGCATTTGTTTATGTACTTAGTTAAAAATCAAATCTATTTGTTTATAAAAATTATACATTTGTTTAGCATTATCGAATGCACTTAGTTAAAAATCATTAAAACTTTAAATTTTAAGTGCTGAATTGCGTCATCAAATATACGTTAGTAGTTTGTTAGCAACTTTTTGAGCCATAAGCAGAGTACAATCTTCCTAATTCAAAATGAATTATAATGCATGAAGGAAGTTCTTTTCCAGTTGTGCATTTTAAATTTTAGAATATCCCTTATTCATTAAATTTTGTCACCTATCACGTGCGTGTTGATACTTTCTCTTTCTTCTTCATTTTCTCAACTTCATTTCACTTTTTTCAATTCATCCTGATTTTAAATTCAGATGATTCAAGTGGTGTTCGACTCCATGCTAGTTTCTCTTTCATTTCAGATACATAAGAATACATCTACGTACACACCAATAAGTAAAAGCTCATTGGTGTATTTTTGCCGTTTTAAAATTAAGAAATCTGATCCTATAATTTTTAACAAGCACTACATACCAACTTAAGTATATATCGGATTTAAAAACTGTACGAGACCGAAGTTATCGTTTCGTTTTTCACTTTATTTATCATAGTAGGTATAAACTAATATGCTCGTAATACGCGTTTAAAGAAAAAAACGTGTCAAAAGTATTGGAGGAAAATAACAATTAGACTACAACGCTTTGGGGTAATAGAAATAGAAATAGAAATAGCATACGGCTCCCTCGTATATTAGGATTAGGATCATGCAACCGGCAGCCAAGTGCTACGTAATAATGCTGTCAGGTATGACTCTATGTAGGTAACTTCCACAATGGACCGTTTCCAAAAGTAATACTTACTGCTTGGCTGCCACAGTAGCATCCATGCGTTAATTGTCGCTTAAAAGACATCTTCGTAAACATCTTTAACGACAATTATTGATATCATTTTTTTTACATCACTAATTAAAAGCTACTAACATGCCTAGCTAATATTATTTATCGTTAGTGTGCGTCGCCGAAAGACATAATACTAGAGGAAAATTGAAGTTAGAAAATGGGTCCACATAGAACCTCGATTCACGCACGACAATACACTAGTCAGCTCAACTCGCGATCGGTCGCGAGAATTTGACATGTTTTCCTTTTAGACAAACATAGGTGAATAAGCATAATTCAAAACAGATTTCGAACCACACCCAGTATGACTTCAAATGGGAAATCGAGAGTATGGGTCGGTGAAGGAGGAGGTTGAAAGACAAAAACCAGCAAATATTTTAAAGAGAGAGAAGGGTTTTATATATATATGGAGGAAAAGGTCAAGAAAGTTCAGCTGCCCACCCAAAATGGGAACCTTCCAAACACGTCCGTCCACGTACCCAGAATTCCGCCTTTGCTCAAAGTGCTACGCCTTCCATCCAACTCACTCAGGCGGCTGAATCACACGCCCCCCTCCATAAATAAAGAAACTCCTTAATTGCAAGTCCTTCTTTTTCATTGTAAATATAAGCCATCAAATGTTGTTTAATTTCTTTATTCTTCTGATTACCTTTTTTCTTTAATTTTTTTTTTTTTGTGGTAAGAAGACCAAATTAGCTACGTGGGTCTGTGCTTGACATGATGAGGATCATTTAGAATATCCTTGTTGTTTTTTTTTTTTCCCACATCAATTTTCAGCTTTTTGTTACAAGTTAGATATGTTTTATAAAGTGAAATTTCAGTAAGAACGATATTCAAACTTGATTTTCACCGGGGATTTGTTTGATCTTATCATGACGTATATAATACACCTCTATTATTCAGTCCAGCCCCGTGTGGTGAATGTGTGGTGATGGTGAGACACTAATACAGATACAGTACACTCAGGCTAGCCAGCAGAATATAAATACACTTATCTAACATATTCAAAATATAAAATTGCTTATTATGTAGTGTTGTCTCATCTCTACGAACTTCCATTTGCTCGATAGAAACATGAACATTTTTTTTTTCTGATTCGCGTTGTTGTGTTTTCATGCAGAAGAATTACTAACTTCTAAGTAATTACCAACGCATCCTCAGGGATTCATCTATAAACAACGAAGACTTCCATAAAAATCATGCGTTTATGCATGGCCAATCTCCATGTTTTGCGTGTGCTTGCACGTGCCAATAAGGTGAGTGGGGGTAACACTCACGGTGACCGGAACTTTAAACAAAGAAAAGCACAGAAAGTCAAAAGGGTCACTTCCTGCCCAGAAAATTCCAAAGCTTCAGATCATGATGAGAGACGATATCCGATGGAGAAAACTGGAATAGAAGAATCTGCACGTTATTATGTTATTATAGAGACAATGATGAAGAAGAGGAGAATGTAGAAAGTATCATCACACCTACATGAATTATTTAGTGTTTGTTAGGAACAACAACAGCTGTACCCACCACCTTTACAAGTCATGGCAGCTTACATGCAAGGCTATAATAATAAGATATAAGATACTTCAATTTCATCTTCTGTACACTGTTGACCAGTCCATAACCTTGTTCATATATATAGCCTGACTCATTGATGGCTAAATTCTTTGACATTGGTGTTGTGTTTTCCACATGGGACTGCCATGCCCCTATTACCAACCAAACCAACCATGAAAGGGAAGTATAACGAGAACAGTAAAAGTTAATTTAGTCTAATCAAAGCAATTAGTACAATGTTTGGCTTGCTGAAATTTGATTTGTTCGCACCTAGAAGAAACAAACAGCTAAGGTTCTTCTTTATTTGAAACAGTCCATGATAGAGAAATGAAAACATTTGGACTTCTCAAAACCAAGCTATCAGCAATAGTTACAGAGAGAGAGAGACATCTATGAATATGCTCAGACCCACTTTTGGTTTTGGTGGAATGATACACGTGTGGTTGATCTTGTGAAATAGGTATTAATATCATATAGTATATGGTTCACCTTAGGGTGTGCCACTGGTACGTACTATAAGAGAAGAGGTAAACATGGAACATACGTTTCAACCATTTCTTTCTTTCTTCGTTTGTGTAGAGAACTAGGCAGAGAAGGCAAAGCCCCTTGCATTTCTCATGAACTGTGGAGTCGTGTTGGGTTTCTATTGCTGGGGTTGGGAGTTCTTAACCGCCCTTCTTCTCTTCTCCACCCCTTCTTCTTCTTAACTCCTACCTTTTCTTCGTAGTTTAGGTGAATACAAAGCTTCCCTTTTCTTCTCTCTTTCTCTAAATATAGAAATAGATATAGGTAGAGATATAGACAGATTGTGTTCTCATGGAGTCTGACTGCGAAAAGGGTCTATTAGAGTACGTGAGGAAATCTTCACCGCCACCTTTCTTGTTGAAAACCTACATGCTCGTGGAAGATCCGGCGACCGACGAGGTTGTCTCGTGGAACACCGACGGGACGGGTTTCGTGGTGTGGCAGCCGGCGGAGTTCGCCAGAGACTTGCTTCCGACACTCTTCAAGCACAGCAACTTCTCCAGCTTCGTCCGGCAGCTCAATACTTATGTACATCTCTCTCTCTCTCTCCTCCCCCCCCCCCCCTCCCTCTCACCTAATTAAGATATACAGCCATGTTTCTTTAGGCGTAGCCAGTTTTTACAAATTTTTTGATTTTTCGTTTCTATTAAACATCAAGATCTTGTCACTAAGATGCGTAAGTAGTAGAAAGGGTTCTAAAATGATCACACACAGTCACTAAAATTATTTGGAGTCTCACCAAGGATGATTCGGTTTCGTGAATAGGAAGGTCACCTATATACTTTTCAAAGATGTTATATAATGCACTGCACAGATATGATGTGGTGGTGGTGGTACATGTTCTGACCTGAAACTTTATAGAGCTAGTGGTAGGATGAACTTTGGAAGAGACACGACTTGCAGGACTGTAAATCATGGGTTTTGAAGTGTGAGAGATGAGACCAGAATCCAGGAAAAAGATGGACACAAGAACATGTGGACAAAAGAGAATTACTCATATAACATTGTCAAGATGTTTGTGCTTGGGGTATATGACGTTTGAAAAGTATTTGTACACACGGCAAAAGTAATGGATTTTTTTTTTGGGGCTATTATTCATGTTGTTGGAAAATAGATACAACCACCTAAATGGCTACAATTAATGGTTATTAGATATTTTTAGTAGTTTTAGTTTGGTGAGTTAAAAAAGTTTTGATGAGAATTCTCCAAAGGGTTAGTAGAAATATAAATGTAATATTTACATTAAGCGACTATAAATTGTCGCTATACGAGAGTTATAGCAATCTTTCTATAATCACGGCAGCAGTTAAAACTTTTTTCAAGTAAATAAAATTTGATCCTATTCATTGAGATTCCATGAATATTCCTTAGGAAATATACTTTCCTTTTTTTTTATTTTTTTGGACAAAGGTTCTAAAAGAGTAAGGCCAGTTCGACACTTATTTTTTTTTATTTTTGAAAACTGAAAAAAATAAGCATGTTTGGTAACCCTTTTTTTTTTCCTTAGTTTAAAAAATCAGTTTATAAATCAAGACTGTTTTTAAAAACTCAAAAAACTGATTTTTTTTTCAATGTTAATTTTTTTTTTGAGACCACCGCCGGCCACCACCACGCCTCACAACCGCCACCGTAAACCACCAAAAAAAATTGGATTATCAAACACCCACTTGTTTTTGTAAAAAAATAAAAATTTAACTGCTCTTTATTTTATTTTTTTGGAAATTGAAAATTAAAAAATATTTTTTTTGTCAAACAGAGCCTAAGTGAAATGCTATTTAAAGGGCATTCAAAGGAGATTCCAGCCGCCATATTGATAAGTTTTCACAAAGCCTAAGGGTGAGACCACTTACAACTAAACCTCACCGGCCCTCTCCCCACCCTACATGATGTAGAATATATGGTGCATTGTGTTTGTTAAGTTATTATATGTTCTATAAGTTTAAGCTCGTAAAGGATGGACTTGATAATATTCATACTTAACACTCCCTCACGTGCAAGTTTTCGATTGCACATGGAGAGACGAATCAAAGTATGTACACCACCTAAAAGTACTATGGTATATACTATGTTAAGTTTTATCTGTTCTAAAAATTTAAGCTCGTAAAGGATGAAATTAACAATGTTATCGTACTTAAGAGGGTTAGCCTCTTGAATTTGTACATTGACAAGAGAAATTCTAAGTTGTTCCTGTGAACTTCATATATGCTTCCTAATAGTTTCCTTTTATATGGTCGTAATTCATTAGGGTTTTCGTAAAGTCGCAACGAGCCGGTGGGAGTTTTGCAACGACATGTTTCGCAAAGGTGGGAAAGAGCTGCTATGCGAGATCCGGCGACGAAAATCATGGACAAACAAGCCACAACCCGCGGCGGCACCAGCCCAAGCAGCCGCGGCGAAAGACCAATCAGACGAGGACCAACGGTCGTCGTCAACTTCCTCATCATCTGGGTACACGAGCCTAGTTGTCGAGAACAAACGGCTCAAGCAAGAGAATGGGGCCTTGAGCTCCGAACTCTCCGGCATGAAAAAGAAGTGCAAGGAGCTGCTTGATCTGGTGGCGGCGTACGCGAGCAGGCAGGAGGGCGAGGAGGACGACGAGAGGCCAAAGCTGTTTGGTGTGAGATTGGATGTAGAAGGAGAGAGGGAGAGGAAGAGGAAGAGAGAAGAGATCAGCAAGAGTGCAAGTGTTCTGCTCTCTCAACCATGCAAATAACTTAGCCATGTACGTAGAAAGAAAGGAAATGAACAAGGTGTGCTACTGAAAAGCAAAGTGGCCTACATCTCTACATATAAACACAGACACTTTGTGTACGTATCTCATGCAAATGCATCAAGGAACTGCAAAGTATATTTAGTTCAAGCATAATTAATTTGTACATTAAAGGTGACAACATATTTAATTTGGCATCTAGAACGTGTTAATTGTTTTTTTCTTTTGGAAAGATCGGATATCCTCCGCATATTTCGCATGCCAATTCCATGTAAATGGTTGTATTCTATGTGTTGTATATCCTACTCATTCTGTCTCTTGGTTTTAGATATTTATTCTCTCCAAATCACTAAAAAAGTTGTTTCTAAAAGCTTCAAGTATGTTACTTTTATGGTTAGGACAAGTTTTTATCATTTCGATCGTTATCACTCATGTTCCTTCTAAACATCAACATGCTTGAAATGAATGTCAAATTTTGATAAGGAAAAAATTTGGCTGCTACCCGGGGTTGAAGGAATCTTCCTTCTACCTCCTATATAGCGACAATCAATCGTCTCTAAATATTTTTAGTGACTTTTATTTAGTGACGCTAAAAAAGTGTTGCTAATGATTGTCGTTGATAGTGTTAGAAGAAAAGTTACGTACTAAAAATATTTAGCGACTGTTAATTGTCACTATATATGTGGTTAGAGGAAGATTCCTACAACTCGGATATGAGTCAAAGTTTGTTCTTTTGATAATGAGACCGACTTCTTTCAAGTTAGCAGTGCTAGGTTTGTCTATGATGCGTAATCTTTACCTAAGCGTCAATTTTCGTGACAGTCATTCTGATGGAGGACTGTCCGTATTACAGCAAAAGAGTAGTTACAACTCGGCCTAAAAACCGACATTATTGTTGAGGAATAGACAATATGGATTCACGATGTCCTGACTCTCCACCTGATAAGAACTTGTCGCCCGTGTTTTCATTTGAATTCTTTTCCTCCATCTCCCCCTCCATCTCTCCATTTTGCTTTTCGGGGATATAATAGTAAGCGTCAAGATGCAATTACCAAACCGTTACCTTGCTCTCTCTCTTTTTTTTTCTGAGTTCAAACATCCTCTGGCATAGTGGTACTGTACATAACCTCTGACCGAGAAACACTGCAAGTCTCCCGGAGTACGAAGTCTTAAAAATTAGCAATGACCAATTTATAATGAGATATTAAAGTTTCTGTTGATAGAAGGTACAACAAGAATTGGTCATATCTTGACTCCAAAGCTTTGCACATTATTGGATCAATGAGGAGCCGACAGTGAAAGATTTGTTTCTTGTAGCGAGTTATTCGTCTCTCTAAAGCTTCTGGTTCTTTCTTTTCTTGCACTCACTTCCCTCTTACTTTTGCAGAACTTGATACTGATCACTCTATCATTATGCTTAAACTTGAAGATTTGACTCTCTGCGCATCCCTAACCCACTTACTAGCTAGAAGACATGCAGTGGTACTCCTACCATGATAAGAACATCTCCTTTTCCTCCATTTTCTTGACGTGAAAGTGGCCGTTTGAATTCTCACCTCAACTTTATGAAACTTTGCCCAGGTCAAGCCACCAACATCCTTTAATGTTAAGTGATTATTCTAATTGTAACAACTTTAATTTGTCTTGTCAACAATCTATCAGAGCTTCATTGTTAAGAAACAATTACTACAAACTAAGGAGTGCCCTAAGAGAACTTGTTAAGGTGTGATGTGTGAAACATGACTAAGTTATTATCCTAATATATTTTGAGATGGTTTGAACTTTGAACCCAATTTTCCACATTTATTGCAATCCCTTTGTAGCCTTCCAAATGTACCCTTTTAACTGACTAGTATGGAGCACGTGTGTTGCACGTATTTGTGGTTGAGAGTAATTTTTTAGGTGATAGCATTAGCTTTTTGTAGATCAAATAAAATAATTCAGTTATGTTTTTATTTGTTTTGCGACTTATTTTAGAAGGAATGCATATTTGAATTCGCAATTGTAATCAGTTCAATATTTAAAAATCTTCTATCTAGGCTTTTGGATTAAAGAAATGTTAGATAATGTTGCTGAAAGGAAAAGCAAAATAGAAAAATTAAAAGAATGAATCTACCTTTTTTGTTTTTTGTAATTTGTTAAATCAGTTTATGGTATAGACTTAAGATTTTTAATTTTTAAGACCGGATGCTTTGCATTCATCAGTATGAAATGTAAAGCACCTAGTCTTTAATTTTTGATAGTGTTACTGAAAAGAAAAGCAAATGGAGAAATAAAAAGAATGAATATACGTCTTTATTTTTGTAATTTGTTAAATTAGTTTATGGTATAGACTTAAGATTTTTAATTTAAGACCGGGAGCTTTGCATTCATCAATATGAAATACAACACACCTGGTCTTCAATTTCAATAACCGATAGATTTTTAATTAAAATTGATGTCTTAACCCTTGTTTTTTTCCCCCTTTTTTGATGCATATTTAACCCTGTTTTTTCGTTTTTTTTTTTCTATTTTTGTTTGTCCAACAGTTTTTTTTCTTAATTGATTTTTTATATATTTTAGTTTCTTTATTTTAGTTTTTCAATTGGTTTGTTTACTAATTCAAAAAAATCACAGTTCTCATTACCTAATTCATTATCCAATGTTTATTTCATTTCAACCAATTACAAAGGGAGTAATAAAGGGATTTACTTTTTTTCCCCTTTCTCATCACACTTTTCATTTCACAATGTTTAGAATAAATTCATTACACAATGTTCATTTAATTTTAACCAAATTTAAAGGAAGTGATAAAGAAAGGGTACAAGTATTATTGACGTAATTAAAGAAGGATATAATTGTACAGAAATAATATACAACATTCATACTTTTATATATAGTATAGATATAGATGCACTACAAGAATGAATGAATGATAAAAAAATTCTTTTTTTGTGTACTTTTACCATTTTCTGCTTTCGTTTTTGGTAAAATTTCTCAAACGGTGAAAAAAGCTAAAAATACATCCGATGTGTTTTTATCTTTTTCACCCAAACTTAACCTAATAAAATATAAGAAAAAAAAGTAGCTAAATTTTTTTTGATGAAAATGATAAAAGTACAGGAGCTTATTTTCTAACCGAATACGAAAATTATGAAAATGAAAATAGAAAACGAATATGATAAACATACGGGCCCTTTTTATTGTGTTCAGGCCTATTATAGAACACAATGCCTGTTACAATTAGGTTGTACCCAATCGTTTTAGTTGGTGTTTGGCACTATAGGAGTATGTGGATACCAATACTGTAGCTAGCTATGGAACTTAAGTTTGGCAGATGTTTGGCATTAAGGAAGTGTGATTGGTTGTGGCTTGCTGGTTTTGGGTCTAACTTAGATTAATTTCCTAGCATGCTAAGTCTCTAGATAGTTTAGTGTCAGGAGCTATCTAATTTTAGTTAATGCAAGGGTAGACCTAAGGCGTGGTAGCAACTTTTTTATTGTCCTTTGCAGGTCCTTCGCTTGATTTTGATTAAGGGTTTTGGCCCCAAAGCCTAGTTAGTTTGTTTCTTTTATGTTTTATGCTTTTATTAACAAAATTTATCTTTAATCAAACATTATTTTTGCAGTACCGAAAAAAATAATTGTATGTAAAGAAAGAAAACGAAGGATTTGAGAAGACTAATGTATGTTCTCTTCAATCTTCTCTACCAGGTTCGTGAATATCTATAGTCAAAGCTTGGAAGACAATTTGAGGCATTTGGGAGAGGGAATTTGAATGGGAAGTTTTCTTGGAGGATAAATGTATAGGTGGAAAGACATGCATGAAGACATTTCTACAACAATTGAATGAAGAGAGACGATTTTATAGAGAGAAATGCATGAACCGAAGAGGAAAGGGAAGAGTGTAGAGAAATGCATCAACCCAAAGGAAAAGGGAAGTCTTTGAACTGAAATTGTGATATTTGGCGCCATATATTTCAATTAACTTTATTTTTTTCTTTGGCCAATGTTTTGTTGCTTTTTTTTTTGTTGTTTTTGTCTGTAACTTTTAATCGGTAGTGATATTTGGCACCATATAGTTTAACTAATTGTACTTTTTCTTCTTTGGCCAATTTTTTGTCTGTTTGGTTTTATTGTAATGTAATATTACGAATCATCTTGTCCTATTCAAGACTTCTGATGGTTCCTGTCATGTATGTTTGCCTCCACATGACAGACCCTTGTCACCTTTGTAAATTGCATGAAAAACAACATTGTTCATTGTGGTCCGGAGAAATTTTAAATTGTCTTGTTCTCTTACATTTTATTGGTAGACTTTTCCTTGGTAATGTTCAATAAACGCATTACAAAAAGAGTAATTATGAAAGGGTAGGATTGTCATTGGAGTAATTAATAGAGGGTAAAAATGGAATAAAATAATTTAGAGCATTAGTAATTCCTAATCACATAAGGGTAGGATTGTTATTAGAGTAATTAACGAAGGGCAAAAATAGAATAAAATAATTTACAAGATTCATACTTTTATAGTAGTATATAGATAATCAAACATCTCTAAAATTTTAAATTGATTCTCCTTTGGTAATAAAGATCGTGTGTTATGCACGCCAAATAATGATTCAAAATAAAAATGTCATAGATCTTAATGAAAAACACAATTGAACTTAATTACTACTAATATCTTAACTCAACCATCATAAGTAATCACTTATGAATTACTAATCTCAAAATATGGAAAGTTCATTGTGCAAGAAGAGTCTTACTTTAGAACTAGTTTTAACCTCGTGCGTTGCACACGAGAGCGACATATGCTAAGTACAAAAATTTTCACTCAATTATATCGTACCAATCATAATAAAGTGAAATAATATCAAGAACAATTAAAATGCTAATAATAAATTTTGGTTTCCATTTTTATACCATAGATGATTTCTATTGGTGAAGTTCTTGTATCCAAAAAGAAGGGGAAGAAAACGATAATATCACATGATCGTAAAGGTAATATTTTTCCGTCTAGTGCATGCAGAGGGTTGTACAATAACTATAAAAGTATTGAATTAAAACTATCATTAGTTTTATCAATAATATTAAAACAATTTCTTAATGTACATAAAATCAAAGAACATGTATAACATGTAACAATAACACCAACTAAGCGGTAAACATTTATAAGTAATATGAGTGGACAACATGCTGATAAACTGTTGACTCTTTCAAGGAATAATCACAATTTTAAATTGATTAGCGATAACTATTTATTATTGTACATTGAGATTGATCATGGCGGCCGGCTTGATTTCACCATAGCTTTTAATCTCGAACAAAATAAAGGTATGATTTTAATTGAGAGCTCCATCGAGAACTACCAAAAATTTATTAAACAAAAAAAGTTCATTTCATGTTTTCAAACACTATTGAGAAAGAGAAACAAAGTAGGTTCGGTCACACAATCGAATATTGTTAAGAGTGATATTCATAAATAAATTTTTTTTATTACCAAAACTTTCAGCAAAATCAAAGAGGTAGGATATGTAAGGGAGGGATGCTGATAAAAGATATGATTATTTTTTCAATTTTGAAGAGTTTATGTAAGAAAGGGAGGACTTTCAAATAAGCATTTACTTGGCAATCTTAAATGATATATTGATAAATAGGTATACTTTATTCAAATATTTTGATTTTGTGCAAAATTTTTGGGAATGGTTGTGAAATCAGATTTTAATTGAATTAATGAAGGCAAAAATTTTGGGTACCCGACTAAAATGCTATAAATATAAATTTACTTTTAAATTTAAATGATGAGGTTAATTAAAGTTTTGATATTTAATTGATAAGATAACAGATTGGTGAGAGAGGATCAAATTCAAAAAGGGAAGTGGTAATTTAACAACCAAATTCAAAAAGGAAAGTAATGATTTATTAGTTTTATCTAAGAAATAAATTAAATCCACGTGGTGAAAGGAGAGACTGTCCACGTAGGCAGTAACGTGACAACATTTTCTCTCAGCTTCGACTTTCATATATATATATATATGTATGTATATATATAATTAGATGTGAGTAAATATCAATTACCACTAATATTTGTCGTTATTTATCATATTTGTTTCTTCTATCACATCAAGTCACCACTAAAAAGAATCTTAAATGTTCAGTCTTATATCTTGTTACCTGAGGTATTTCAAACATCTTCTACGTCCTCTACGTGTAGTTAATTTATACTAAACGCTACGAGTTTGGCATTACAGTAATAAAAGTGAAGAAAGTGTTGTGTAGACGATTTGATGCAGGTAATGTGAAGTGTATCTATTGGAGTTACCCAATTTATTCTAATATGTTTTATGACACGTATATAAGTATAGGAAATGAAACTGAGAAGATTTTTGAGTTATAACTAACTGATATTAACAAAAGTTCAAAATTTGTACCCCAAAAAGAACTGTAGAAAGTAAAGTATCCGATGAAAAGGAGTTGATATTAATAAATGTATTACGAGTTAGGAACTTAACTTTTGCATCTTTAAGACCAAGAATGAACTCAACAGGTCTAGCGGGGCACATATAGAAACTTAATTACTTAGGCAACAAATTTAATACTTGAAGCCCTTTTTTTTTTGGCAAGCATCTCCACTAAAGTTTAAATTACCATTATTAAGGACTTTCAGTATCATTCATATTCATATCCATCTTGTTTCTTTTTGTAAATTTGTCATTTCTTATAGGATGGTCGGTGGCTGTCAAAATAGCCCTTGCATTTTGTTTTCTTTTGGTAATAATCTAGTCTTATTAGAATCTCTATGTGTCTCTTATTTAAAAATCGAGGTATAGAGCATGCCATTTTTTAACCTTTTCAAGTTTTAATTCTGAATTTCAAGTAAAATTTGTCTAAAGCTACGTTTAAGCTTAGAGATACCTCCTTTTTTTGTGTGTGTTAAACAATCTGTAGTTTACTCTAAAGCTCTCATAATAATATACTCTAAAGCTATTTTTGTTTTTATTTGAACATAGCACGACCTTGTTAATCTTAATCGTAACAAATTAGGCTATTAATATCGTGATACATGTAATTTAACATATATTTGCTACAAGACTTTTTATTTCAGTACATTATCGTATGATAATACTACCTACTTATCTAAAAAGTCAATATGTGTGTGTGTTGTGCGCGCGCGCGTGTATTATTTTCAAACGTATACTACCAAAATAATCATATGAAGTATTATGAGATAATAATAATGAACGAATTCTTGTAATGTCAATAATGTTCACAAACTTAACTTTTTTCATCCTATACTACATACATGTTACATTTATATATATATATATATATATATATATATATATATATATATATAAACTCAACAAAAGTTCATCAAGATTTATCGGATAATAAGACGTGTATCATTAAAATAAAGGAAAAAAGAAAAATATTACAAATTGCACTACTTTTTGAGAGTTAGAAAATTATAACAATGTACTGTATAACCAAATTCATCACAAAAGTTGAAAAAGGAAGGCCTAGTAAATATTATAACTCGGTCCTATGTCGGTAAACGTAAGTTTGCAGCCATATCAAAAGTTACTAGATGTAATAAATAGCCTGTCCATTTTAAAAATAAAAGATATAAAAAAGAACATGATAATACCTGGACTTAAGAACCGTCTTCTAAGGAGTATTGAAAATTAGGTATTCAAGATTTAAGTTAGATTTTGATAGGGTATTCTTAAAGGTGAATAGAGAGTTAATATCTTATTTATATGACTAGGGTAAATCCACACTTGTTTTGGTTAACTTCATACTTTTTGTCACTAAAAGATGCATTAGCGAATTTTTAACCTTTTCAGTGACAAAATGTTAAATTTAAAACACCCTTAAACTATGTAAACCTTATTATCAATTGAAAAACGTTTTTAAGAAAAAAAATATATTTAGCCATTTAATCCCTTGGGACCATTTTTGTGGTGGCACTAGATCCACACTCATTTTGGTCAAATTCATACTCTTTCAGCACTAATAAATGAATTGGTATACTTTCAAACTCTTGAGCTACAAAACATGTTAATTATCGAGAATATTGTTGTTTAGTCTCACCCTTTTAGAAGTCAAAAATACGATATTTTAAAAATAAGTAAAAATGTTAGCCATTTAATTCCTTGGAATTATTTCCACACTATGGGACTAGATTATCCTTTTCAATTATGCTCATACTCTTTTGTCATCAAAAGATGCATCAGTGAACTTTTAATTTCTTTAGCAACAAAATATTTGAATTTAGCCAAAAAAAGTTATAATTTAGCCTCGCATTTTTAAAAGTCATAAACATCCTTACCTTTAAAGATTAAAAAGGGTATTCTAAGGAAAAAAAAATGTTCAGCTAGTTTACCTCTTGTGTATCAAAACTTGAGCCTTTTGAAGCCAAAAAAAAAATATTGTTAATCATTTGAGCTTAAATGGATTAGAGTCTTTATCAATTTGGTTTCACCTAATCCTCTCACCCATAGGAGTACAAGGACAATAACCATACAAAGAACATCTATCATGCAAATATATTATATTCTAGGCTACAATGGAACATACAAAGACAATAACCATAAAAGCATGTAATCATGCAAATACGCGTATCCTAATAATTTTATTACGAACTTAAAATTATTTATTTGTTACAATTAAAATTATAATTAGAAGCAAAATGACAGTTTATCGATTTTTAAAAGTCAAGATTACTGATTACAAATGCATTCACAGAATACTAGAAATTAACACTAGTTTTACTATAGCATCCTTACACCTTTATGATAGCTTCGATACTAATGTGTTTGTTTCGAAAACTATATACATGAGTAATAATTTAAATCTATAGCGTATGCATCAACATACTAATATAAAATAAAAAATTAAAAAGGATTGAGTTTTTTGACAAAATATTTAATTTAACTTGGGTAGAATATTTCATTTCTCCTAAAATGCAACTGAAAACTCTGTTATTAGCAGGTTGTATTCTTTAATCGAATTTGATAGAGAAGGTGTACTACCCCTAGCGTGGTTTAGTTTTATCGTGAATAAAGGTAGGTTTTGATAGGCTTTTTTGGAATAATCAGGGAGCATGTAGGAGTTAAAGGGCGATATTATAAGATCTTGAGTTAAAGGGCGATATTATAAGAGCATGTAGGAGTTAACATCTTCGCTGACGTCTCAGTGTAAGTTGACATTCAATTAAGTCGTCCTTGAATTCAATATGCAAAAGAATGAATCAGATGACAAAGTAAAATTTCTAATCCCTTCTTGTACCCTTAAACCAAACCTTCAGTCTTAACACTAGGCATCTTTCCAAAACAGTACTCTTACCCATACATCAAATCACGAACTTAACTACTATTTATGCCTTCTAAACTTTTCAAATACGACTAGGGTTTTCCCTGACAATAAAAGGATGCGTGATTAGCAAATAACCAATTCACACCTAGTATGATGGTAAAACCCTAAACAACAAATGATACTAGGTCCATAGAAGAATCTCTATCCCAAATATAGACTACACAATCATAGAAAACCGTCAAAACAGTCAAGGACTCTCCCAATGGAGCACTTATCGCAAAAAAAGAAACAGTTCACAAGGTACGGGTTCTCACCTTCAATAACTATGCAAAAGTAAAGGAGACCAAAGAATACGTCGTTCCAGATTCAAACATTATCCGAGCATCTTATGGGTTAACCTATAATGTACCTGACACCATGGCATCAGGTGTAACAGCACCCTGAGCGGACATTGAATAAAGTCTAATTGATGTCCCAGGCCTCTGCTCCCGTTGGACTTGAGACTGGTGAATCTGCTCTTGTGGACCTTGGCCTCTTCCCCGACGAGGACCTTTGCTTGTTGATACGCTTGTTGTAGGTGCGGGATGGGAAGTTGGTTGATTATTCCTAACAACTGGAAGTTTTGAATCCGATGTTCCACACTGCCGCACCGGAAGCACCCACCGGTAACTCTGTAACATGGCCCACCGCCGTGATACTTCCTGCATATGATGCATGGGGTATCCAAGGAAGTTGACATGCTACCCTGACCAGTACGCCGTATAGGTTGAATTCCAGAATTCGGTGAGGGTCCAAATCTAGTATTTTGGGCTGGTCGAGCGCCTACACCTTGCGCTCCTCCGAATCCCATATTCTGCCCAGGTCTAGGCCCCTGAGCAGATGCTAACCTAAACTGCTGATTCTGCCCCATCTCGGGGCCTTGGGTACCCTGTTGTACTGACTGTGCAAACTGCTGACGCTTGGCAGCCTCTACAAATTCACCCTGGGAAAACTCTTCCCTGGTTCTCTTATGTCTATCTCGCTTATGTTCATACTGTTCCTTGCTGTTGGACTTGGATTGCTCCAATGCACGCGCCAAGTCTACACATTCTTTATAGCTCGTTAATCGAGCAGAAATCACTTCATCTCTTAATCCTGGCCTAAGGCCCCACTCAAACTTCCGACACCTATCCTCTTCAATTGGCAACATCCACATTGCAAATCTGGCAAGGTGTGAAAACCTCATTTTGAATTCATCTACGGATTCTTGATCTCCTTACATCACAATGATAAATTCTCTCAACATTCGTTCATAATAGTTTGTCGAGAAATACAAGTTAAAGAAAAATTCTTTGAATTGTTCCCAAGTCATCTCATCTAATTGTTGGCGAGTCGAACTCCTTTCCACCATTTTCCACCACTGTTCAGACTCATCCCTAAGTTTACAGAGAGAAAATTCAACCTTTTGCCTCTCGCTGTAGTGAATGGTTCGAAAGATTTTCTCCATTTCATCAATCCAGTTCTTTGCCTCCATAGGGTCCAATGACCCCCTAAAGCTAGGCGCATCTTGTTTGGCAAATTCACTTAGGGTACTCTCATCTTGAGGTTGTGGTTGTGGTTGAATCGGATTCTGTACTCCTTGCTGTTGGTTAGCCAGATTTTGTGCCATCACGGTCAAAATCTGGTTCATAGTGTTTAGAACTGCAATCATTGGTTCTGGGTTCTTCTGCTCCTCCCCATTAGGTTGATAGGACCTCTAGGCCTTCCGTACTATCTCCGTTTCCAATGCTACGAGAGCGAGCCATACTGGTACAATGAACAGTGATCAGTGCACACGACATATGTCTAACGAACAATATGATTACAAGTTAAAGGTAGACTTCTCAACCTTAAAGGCAGACTTCTTAACTCTACCATCATCCTACCCCGCTCTCATTAACAGGATACGATTCTACAGAATCGTGTTACCTATACCCTATGGTTCCGTGACTACCAAACCATTTACTTAAACTCGGTTCTGTGCCTACAGAATCATACACTTAAACCCTTAATACCATAAGACCGAACTGCTCTGATACCAACTGTAACGCCCCAGGAAATTCGGAGCTCCGCCGTCCCGAACTCCCTGGTCGTTAACTTACATGATCACATCACACCTATCCGACCTGTTCACTAACGCATATTTCAAATCATCTAATTCAACATCAACTCAGATTTCTCAAAATACCAAATCACCAACTACTTAGCTTACATTATTACAGCTTAGGTTCTTCGCAATTCAAACTCTTAAGAACAAATTAACAGTACCGACCCGCGGATGGGTCTTACTATACAATGGTGATGGGCTCATCGGAATCTCACACAGACTCTAACCCATTTCTGAACATGCTACATTTGATCTTCACCTGCAGAAGGGAGCCAAACGAAGGGTGAGCTTTTGAGAGCCCAGTAAGGTTGTACAAGGATTACAAAAGAAATTATAACACGACTCCAGAAAAAAAATCCAACCGACGATAATTTTCAAAACACTTCGAACGATCAAAACTCAATGATTACCCAAAATGATCAAAGTTCATCAGAAATAGATGCCAAAATAAATATTAACAATCTGAACAAAACCCAAAACGATTAATAAAAGATCCTTTTCAAGTCATCATTTCCAAAATACAGCAGATTTTTCAAGGGATTCAACCCAAGCACAAATCATTTCCAATAATACGATAAAGGCTTGTCAAGGGATTTTTAACCCAAGTACAAATCCTTCTAACTAAATACGATGAATATTTGTTAAGGGCTTTCAACCCAAGCACAAATCATTCTAGCTAATAAAATCAAAAATCAATGTTGATCCTGGGTGATTGCAATGCCATTATGGCAAGCTAATATAGTGTACACATGCATGATGTACTAAAATAATTACTAGTCCACTTGGGTACTAGCCTGCGTTTCATGTAGGATTCAACCAGCCTTATACCGCCTCCCCATTAAACAGGTACCCAGGTCAACACAAAAATTAACAATATCAATTAGCGTTAACATAAGCTCATATCCCCGAAATCATTCGAGTTCTAATAACAATAATCATACTGACATAAGTCAGCATTCGAAATTTTCAGAAGGAATCAGAATTTCAGAAGAAAAATCACAGATAAACAACAAAAACGACTGTGAATAATTATCGAATATAATCACAACAATTCAGAAGAATGGATATAGACAATTATCAAATTTTCTTAGCACGCAATAACATGCGAGTATCATAAGATTTTCAAATAACCGATTCAGGTTCAACAGTAGAGTTTTCTGGGCAAGAACATGCTGGTATCAATACATAACTCAGAGTTCGGCATTAGCCGTAAATATATCAAAGGAGTACTTACGAGTACAAGTAATCAAATAAGGGTTCGGACAAAAGTTCTTACCCAAGGTTCAGATAGAATCCCTTACCTAAATCCGCAGCTAAATTATCCTAACCGGAAGTCTTTAGTTTTAACCTAAATGGAAAAATTGAATCATTAGAACACAGGCTACAGTACAATATTATAACTTAATACGGACTCACACATACTCCCAAAATGAACCCCCCTCACCGGGTATGTAAAATTACCGAAACGCCCCTGGAGTGTAAAATTACCAAAATGCCCCTCTCGGACTTAAATCACCCAAACGGTCTTCCCGTAAGTAGAATCACCCAGATAACCTTACTGTATGTCAATTTACACAAAAATACCTTTTGCTTGTAAAATTGCCAAAATATCCCCCGTTACACTTTAATCATCAAAATGACTTTTCCACAAGCAAAGTCACTAAAATAATCTTAATGTATGTAAATTTACTTCAAAATACCTCTTATCAATAAAATTACCAAAATGCCCCTTCGGGGCAGTAAGTTACCAAAACACCCCCGGGGGTTTCCGGCACTGAAAAAATCTCAAAATATCTTAAAACGCTATTTTACGCATCCTGAGATCATTTCTGTAGTAAAAAGGCTTTTAAAAAAATTTTGCCAGAAAATCTCGAACCGGTGTCGAGACCGAGCGTTAAAATGCCAGTTTCGCGAAAAATACCTATCAGCCTCAGAATGGCCCAAAATTTTAGATAATGAATCATATCTATAAAATAGGGCTTCCATAAAATTTTTAGGTTTAAATAACTTGGTTTGCTATGCTAAATAAATCAATAATTATAGTTACCCGATACCCTTCTTTAGCGCCCTTCGTGGACTCCAAAAATTCCCAAACTTTTTCAGAGAGTAGATCTTGTAAAATTATTAGAGGTTACTGTTTTAAATTTTGTCTAATTTTGGCTCTAGATATTTATGAAAATTCATTAAAAAAATTGCCTAATTAATTTTGGTCTTTAGCGACAATTACCATTACTCTTCAAATCAAGGCACCTACTATTTCACCTTCAAACACACACAATTCGTCTTCAACCTTCAACTGCAGCACCTGGGTACACACCACACATGCACTCCCGAATTCATTCACCATTAAACATACTTTTAATCACCTAAACCCATTAGAACACACACATTAACACCTTATATACACCTATTACATACAATTATACACACATAATTCATACCCATTTGAAACCCGAAGAACACACACACTGTTACAAATTAGAACTCACACATTCACCCACCTCCAACCTTTGGCAACACACACAAACATACACTCGAATTATCTAAACACATTCCAATACTTCAAAATATAATCTAACATCACTAATTTACAAAAAGTCACACACTTATACACATAATTACACCCCAATCTTTCACCCGAAACACTCAAGCATATACACCAACACTATGGCTGCCCAGCCATGTTCATGGCACCCCTGCGCCTTGCACCAAGCCTAAACATACTCACAAAAATTGAAATTGCATACTAGGAAGGAAGGGGAAGATTACCCTTGAACTTCTCTTCAATCTCTCTCTCTTTCTCGAATTTTCTGCCCAAAATCCCTGTTTTCCCTCTGTTTCCTTCTTTCTCTTACTCTATTTCTGTTTCTGCTTCTTTTCTTTTTTCTTTTGCTTTTCCTTCTTCACCCGAATTTCCCTTTTGTTTTCTTTTTTTCTTCCCCCTTATCCAATCTATTATTAAATAGTTTATCTAGCTTAGTCATGCAAGCTAGTAGGTGGTGGCAAACCCCAAAAAAACATGATTTTCTAAATTATTTTTATAAAATTACAAAAAGACCCCCAAACTTTACATAATTACAAAATAAACCCCAAATTTTGTGTAATTGCATTTAAGCTCCAAAATTATTCTAATAATTATCAATTTAATAAAATGCCCCTAAAACATATTCTGGTGCTCATTTCATTATTTTTTCATCACCAAGAACATTAATTACCTTTATGCCCCCAGAGTTTTCCAAAATTACGAAAATGCCCCCCAAAATTTCAAGATTATATTTTTGCCCTGGAATCTTTTTAAGCTCCTACGCACTACTAATACTCAAGCATTGCTCAACTTTAAAGTCCGTTTATTTTTTGGAGCCCCAATGGTTACTTTAACTGGCTCCCGAAATTCGAGATATTACACAAAAACACCCATAATCACCACTAACCTTTTATAAAAACTTCAATTTAGAAAGGACATCTTAAGGGAAAAAAATTAGCTTTAAACTCCATCCCTATTTTTATATGTAATATAGATTGCCACAAATATGTTTCTAACAGGAAAAAAAATTGTGAAATACAAAAAAGTAACACACGCGCACGCTTGCGCACACAAATATATATATATATATATATATATATATATATATATATATATATATATATATATATATATATATACTATATATACATTATGTAGCGGAAGTGCTAGCGCTAGTAATGGATCACGACCTTATATATATATATATATATATATATATATATATATATATATATATATATATATATATATATATATGAAAAAAGCAAATAAGTTGCTAGCCTTAGGCAAGTTGCCTAAGGCTAGCGATGAAACTACGTCGTTTTGATCAATTTTTTTATGACCTTTTGTTTCTGTTGCTATCTCTCTCACTCTATGCCACATCTGCTCAGACCACAGTCCCCGTCACCGACGAGCCTCCACACCGATGACCCATCAAATCCACCATGACAAAGCAGTAAACCATCACCACCAACCTTCTCTCCTCCTACGACACCAAAGATTCAGCCAAAATGTTGTGTCTCCATTTCGAATAATTGAATTAAATCAGAACCGAATTGAGTTTTGCAATTTCTTGATGATGGAACGAACCCATTGATGAAGCAGATTTAGGTTTTTAAATCATACTGTTGTTAATTATTTGGTTATGGTCGCGGCCATCGGCCGCAGGTGGTTAATCGATGCTGAAAATCGGGGTGGAGTCTTAACTTATCACACGAAGTCTCATTTTTGCTTTGGCAATTGCTTATCAATAGAATCCCAATCCAAACTATTTCTCTAGGATAGGTATACAAACTATAGCCATTTGCCTTGTCTGCAATACTTAGATGAATCCATCATCCATCTGTTCTTGAAGTGCCTTAGAATTAATACCATTTGGAGTTTCAACATGAGTATTCCTCATAATCTGGACTATACTAATCTTTCAAAGAATGGTTCATAGTCTTTATTACTATCCTGAACGCTTCTCGCTTGGCATCAATTTGTTGTACGACTCTCCCAACCCTTTGGCTCACATGAAAAATGGGAAATCACATGTCTTTAATAGCTCCTTTATCTGGAATTCGACTAGAATCGTCTCTTGCGGATTTCAGTTAATTGCCTCATACTTGTACAACTTCCAAACAAATACTCACTAACATAAAACCTATTGGCCTCACAAAACAGGCCAATTAGAAACCCAAAAAAAAAAAAAAAACTTACAACATTCATTTCTACTTCTGAATGCCGTTGCCCAGACGGAGGGTTAGTCTCAATTTTCTTAGAGTGTTGCTTTGATTGGGAATGGAAACAATTCGGACTCCATATTTCTGCCTAGAATGCAATAGGAAGAGAGCTGGATAGATAAGCTTGAGTGAAACTTATTTGCTAACTCTCACCACACGGCTTAATTAAAAAGGCTTGGAATATTTAGGGTGTCTAGTTTAGGATTTACACGTGCTTATATATGTACTAATGATGTTTATCATCATCTTATACATCATGACCTAGCACAATAGACTCGAAAAATAGTTGCACTCAAACAATATCATATCTTCTAGGTACAACAGGAAAGGCCAGCAAAAGTAGCAAAAACTCAGATTATTTTTGTTTGTGTATTGTGTCCTTGTAATGTACATGGCACCATCTTATCTTATCTTTATTCATCCTTTGACCTGGTTGTAACTTTATATTACTGTATCTTCTAATTTTCTTGACGGTAGCGTAACTATTCGTGTAAACGATGACACAAATTATTTATCGATATAAATTCTTCTTGCTTTATAACTTAAAAAAGAAAGCAACAAAATGGCATCAACCCACGGGTTTAAAAGAAAAGTATCGTTAGCTATGCAGGTTCGGGAATCTAGGATAGACCACGGTGGACGAGAGAGAGCACAAAAAGCCCCGCAAGAAAACAACAACTTCAGAGAGTGTGGTTAGTTGGCTTCCGGATATTGTATGGTCCGAAAGCCATAATGGCCACCACTCCCAAGATAACAAACGGCGTCGCATCCATCGGGATCGGCACCAACACCGGCGCCGTCACTCGCCGAGCCGCCGCTTCCGCCATGTCCACCCCCTCCACCCTCTCCAACTCCCTTCCGGCTCCCAACGCCGTCGTCTTCGCCAGGGGCCTGCTGACTCGCCGCCGCGGCGTCCGCTTCGACTCGGTCCGCCGCCGAGTCGACTCCTCCTCCACCTCCCCGTCGGCTCGAGTTAGGGCTTGCGCTTCCTCCGCTGACCAGCCCGTCTCTTCTTCAGGTTGCACCTCTGTTCTTTGTTCCCTCTATTTTGACACATACGCACACTCTTCCGATAAGAGTGTTTCTATGCGTGTTTATGTATGCGATGCGCGTCATTATGCTTATATGCTCTCTGTTGCACAATTCATGTTCCATGCGACTTTGTGAGCATTTCTTGGATAGAATTTGAACATCTGATTACAGAATAAATAAGTAATGCTGGCAAGTCAGAACTAGGGTAGCAACAGTCGATTAAAGTTATGTTTACATGTTCGAACTCTATCGTAGGGTTTCACGAATAAGTCAAAGAAGATGAAAATACTAAGCTGAGAGAGAGTAATATTTGTTTGTGTGTGTTCTGTCGTTGTAATGGGTACAGCATCCTCGATTTTCGCTTCAGTTCTCGTTTTAAGGATCAAATGAGAGGTGGCCTGTCGAGATTTGGATAGATATTTGAGCTGTGGGCTGCACCAATGTGAACTGATGCATTTCTATTTTTATTATGCTTCTGAAAAGGATACTCCCTAATTATGATCGTTGGGATTAACTAAGCACAAGGTGGTTGGTGATTTAGTGCTCAGAAATTTCGGGTGACTACTACTAAAGAGAATCAAGTCTCCTGGCTACGTTCCAAGAGTTTTTGAATCAATTCCGCCCTCCTCCGGCTGGGGGTTTAAGGAAGGGGACAGCAGAGGGTTGAATGGAGGGGGATGGCTACCCCCATTGTGTAGCCAGGCCCTAGTGGCTTCTGAAGGACCCAAAATCGAAAAGGGAGCTGCATACTTCGTTAATATCACTACAAAGGAAGAGGAGAGGACAACAAGGCAGCTGCAAAGATGTTGGAGATAAGGGGCCTAGTCGGAGATTTGTCGTGGACTATTTATACTCAACTAGTGGGAACATTTATATAGAGGGTAATTGAACCTTGCAGCGTAATTTGAAATAAAGGATGAGGAAGAGACCAAACTTGGAGTACTCAATCCCTATGTGGACATAGGCCTACAGAGGAACTCGAACTTGGCCGTTGATTGGTGCGAGCACTTAGTTTAAACAGTGAAGGAAGCAAATTAAATTTCATTTACTCGAGTGTGTTGGACAAAACCCAGGATCTTCCCAAGATAGTATCTGAGATGAGGACAGTGTCATGAAAAGGTTATTTCAAGCTTTTATGTAGGTTTGCTACAGCCTGACCAGCGCCCATTCCCTTGGATGATTTGCGGGAACAGTACGAAGAAAGAGGATATCAATAATCTTTGAAGGAGGAGCACATGAAGGTTATGTCTCTTCACCACCAATATAAACTGAATACCTGGATGACCATTAATGGTAAGTTAAAAACTTGGCTGCATATACATAAATATATTGATGATTGGATGCTCATCCCGCGTGTGATTTACGATGGTGCTGAAAGTCCTTGTTCCCCTAATTGGGAACCCCATTGTCTCTTCTCACTTTCCCTCAAAAGCCTGTCAAGTTATTTGATAAAAATGATTTGACATTGGTTAGTACCGCAGAACTCATGTTTTTTGATAGGAGAAGAAACATAATTTTGTTTTGGAAGAGTTTATGCAACGAGAATCTCATTGGCAGAATTAGGGAATAATGTGTGAATAACCCATGTAGATAAAACAGAGCTCCCCGCTCCCACGGAGACACTGAACACAAACTGAATTGTGTACGAGGGCCGCCTCGCTTTGGTTCACCTCCGGGGATTATAAAGGGGTTCTCGTATGTAGCTTTTGCGCATATTTTCTGCGACGTGATATCAGTATGTGAAGATGTCGATGGGCTTTGGAACTTATCACTCACTTGAGCAATCAGCAAGGAACAACTTAAAGGTGGAAGGATGTGCAAGACATGTAAGAAGTTAGTATGCCCTTTTTCATATATTATCATGTCCTAGACAAGGAAGCGAAGAAAGCTTGAAAAATTTGCGAGGAATACTATTGACCATGGCTCGTCGAAAGTGATATCTAGACTCTAGGTTGAGGTTTCTCTGATATGGACCTACTGCTGTACTCAATTCATTCCAAACTGGAGAAGTCAATTTTGGTTGAACTTGGCTTTATTTGGAACAGTTCTCTGTGAGCAAAAAAATTTAATAGACCTATTTATATCAGTTTTACAGGAATAGATTAAAAGCAGGTGCATCAGTGGGCCAAAGCTGCATTTGATTCTGTGCTTTTGCATCCTATTATTTTTCCATGCAATGCTTTTAGTTATTCTTGTAGTAAGAATGTTTCTCCTTCTGGCCCAAGGTATCGAGAATTTGGTAATCATTGGTTCCGGACCTGCTGGATACACAGCAGCAATTTACGCAGCTCGTGCCAACTTGAAGCCTCTAGTGTTTGAGGGATATCAGATAGGTGGTGTCCCTGGGGGACAATTGATGACTACCACTGAAGTGGAGAACTTTCCAGGTTTTCCAGATGGAATAACTGGTCCAGATTTAATGGATCGGTTAGTGAAAATTTTAAAGACTTCTTTAGGCATTCTCTTATCCCCATGTATCAATTTTCTGTTTAAGTTGCTAAAATTTAAGTTAGAGAAGGTTAGAGTCTTGATGTTCTTTGGTTTAACCAGGATGCGACGACAAGCTGAGCGGTGGGGGGCAGAGCTATTCCAAGAAGATGTGGAATTCGTTGATGTTAAGAACAGTCCTTTTACTGTGCAAAGTAGTGATCGCAAGGTGATGTTTCATTTAATGGTATAATTTACACATCTATTAAAGCAGTAGTCTAAGTATAATCTTATTTTGGCACCATAACATCTACCTATATAATTTTGACTTGACAAGTTGTTTTCAATATGCCCGAGATAGATGCATAGTGTTGTCAAAGCGAATATGATTCTTTTGATGATTGTAACACTAAATATTTCTTCAGCAAGACAGATTCGGTCCTAGCGTGTGCCTTCCTTAGCTATTCTTATCACTTATGAATTTACTCTCCTCAATTTACCACCTGTGGCACATATAATCCCAATAGTTTTTATCTTGTCAGTCTAGACCTTGAATGTCAATTATTTGAAGAATTGAGTTCAATAACTAGTCCATCCCAATCGGTGGCCATAGTTAGCTGCAGCTAAAAGTTCCTTAGAGGCAATTTTGCACCTTTTAGCTACTTTTGTTGTAAATTAGCGCTAAAAATCCCACCTTCAGCTGCACCTATTGTGCTTCTAGAGGCACTAAAGATGGCAAAATTTTACTGAATCTAAATTACTGAAAACTATTGCTAATTCAGTTATCAGTCACCCAATGGGGCGAACATAGTAGTGCGAGTAATGAACTTCAGGTTTATAATGGGCTTGATTGCAATTAAGACTTCTAAAACTTTAGGTTTTCAACTTCTGGCAGGTTAAGCCCCGATCTTTCACCAGGAGTAACATGTAAAGCTTTCCTGATGAACTACGAATTGAGTTCAAGATTTAACTTGCTCTATGTGGAAGTGCAGGGCTTTCAACTCCTGTAGTTCATGGTGTTAAGCAACTAGGTAAAGCGATGACTAAGAAGTGCTTTTTGTAGTTGGCCCAGGTAGTGCGGGAACAAGGAAAAACATCTTGTACGAAGATATACGAGGGTTAGTATGGAATATGAATGGTTGATTGTCTCACCTGTCTCAGTCTGTACATGCAAGCGTTTGCACACCATCTGTCTTTGATGCGTAGAATTTAAATCAATTATCTTTTAGATGTACATTTTCTTTGAATTATGGGATGTTTCTCTTCCATTTTTTATCAGATAGTTATGCTCTTTGACTATCCACTTTGAAAAGATTTACCAAATACCTTGCAGCTAGCATTTTGATGTCGTTGTCAGCTAGCTCCTCTAAGATTCAATTTTCTACTTTGGTTACCTACGAACAAAGTCTGTACATTAGCTCTAACGGAGTTGTTGACGTGGCATTCTCCTACACTGGTTCTGAGGTTTGCAACTGATTTTAGCCCAATGTTGTTTCATAAATAACCACCCAATGTATTGGAAAGACAATCAAACTCTCTACCCCAATCAAGCACCCTTCATCAGAGTCTACAACACTTTGTTCAGTGGAGCTCTCCTTAAACCCTGTCCCTGGCCTTCGATTCTACAACCTCAATTTATGCTGTGTCGTAGCTCTTAAGCCCGAACGGTCCAAACCCATAATTTCTGTCTGAAGCAGCGTATTCAAGTCTTGTCGTTGCTAGTGCAGTAGCGCTTGATTGCGATTCCGTGGCGCATTTTCTCAGTTATTCATCGAGGCTACAGGAGAAAGAGTAAATGGAGCATTTATTAATGGATAAAAAGAAGGTGTGTTTGAGCGGACAAGTGAAATGCACGTGCTTTCCACTTGTGATAGTGAATCTTGGTGGACTCAAATTTACAATGTATAACCTCTTTTGGGCATATCAATATGGATTGAGAAAAGAAATGTTACTATACGAGGAAGGGATCTGCCAAAGTATTTTAGGCGGCTCAAAGTGCTCAACGTCTATATCTTTCTGCGAAGTTTTAATCTCATTGCAGTTTTGAGGAGAAGGGCCACTTTTAAAGTCAATTTGCTAATGTGTTGATATTTTACTGGATTAAATAAATTTGTCACCAAGCCCTTAGGACATCTTTGGCAATTCATGCATATCATATACTTCCTTTGTTCCTAGAAAGTACGCTTTCGGGTTTTTTGGCAAAATCTAGGATAACTTGAATGTGTGAGAGATGCATTTTCCTCCAAAGATAAGTACAAAGTACAGAAAGATTACTTGGCAAGTTATTCAAATGCAGAATGAATTTCTAGCTTAATGTACTAAATTGCTGTCTAAGACTTGCCAAGAAGTCAAAGGGATCTTTTTTAAGGACTAAAGAAGTACAAGTAGTCAAATTAGCATCAAGTGTCCGTCTCGAATGATGTCTTAACATACTTGGCAAAAGAATGACAACACGAGTAAGGAGGCCTGCTTTACCAGGTCTAATACGAGTACACAAACATGATTCAATGAATAATCGGGGTGCATAACGTGAATAGGCCGAGTGACTTGTGCAGGAAAGATAGCAAGTTGGTGTTCTCAATTAGTTTGATGTCTCCTCCGTACCAAAGACACCAGGCAACGGTAAAGCGAGGAAAATTGACCTCTGGTTTAAGACTATGAGGAACCAATCAGCATGCGAAATTATGAAAACCAGTTTAAACTCTACCGAGAAAAAACAAAAGAAAGAAACTCACAAGATCCATCAAACCTGTAAACGAATAGAAAACCTCTTGTGAATAAGATATAGGGAAACCTTTATTGTGCATGCTTTGATATTGTTAAGAAAAAAGTGTTGAAGAAACACCCAGCTTACGTGTATAGGAGGAGTCCTGTACAATCATATTCTTCTCCTACTCCTCCTTCGGCATTTTGCAGCCCTAGTCTTCCACTTGCGTAATATGCTGCCATGTTTGGTTAGAGGTCTCGCTTAATCCTGCTTCTTGTGGAATAGAAGGAGAGTTTCAAAACAGGTTTGAATTGTTAGCTTTGTAGGTTGTTTAGTAAGATGTTGCACCTAAAGGGGTAATTAGGAAAGAAAATATTTGCGTGTTAGACTCAATCGTGCTTTTATATCTAGAATAAATTTAGGTAGTAAGGACGGCAGATTTAGGAATGATTGACGGTGGTGGACTTATGTGGTAGTGGTGGGTTGGCAGATATTTGCAGTATCTCATGTTGATGTGTTAATGGTAACTATTACATTATATGCAATTACGGAAGAATGGTAAATGGGGGTCATGAGCCAAAAATTAACTTACGAGCTCTCCAGAGAAATGACGGGATAGTCTCACTACCAATCCATTAATAGGGTTCTCCTGAGAAGTTACAAAAGCAACAGGAAGTGGAAGTGGTTAGTTGGTGGTGGCAGCATGGGTAATAGTGGTTGCATGGTATGAGACTTAAAGAGAGGACAGGAAATTTCAACAAGTTCGGGTATGCTTGCTCCCTGAATCAACTCATCACGACCTGTATTAGGTGCTAATCAGGTACAAAGGTTTACTCTTTTTCAAATTTTAAGTGTTTGATCTCAAATACCGTTTAAGAGAGTGCCAGGTCAGCAGCTTGGAAACCTCGGGTGCTGGTTGGTGAAGTTTGAACATCAGGTTGCTAGCTGCAACTTCTGACAAACTTTGTAGCATATGATTGGAAAATCCAGGATTCATGTTCCTACTTTTACATTGTCCAGATGGTGTCCAAGAGACACAACGATGGGTAAAAACTTCTTGCAAGTTGTTCAGGTGAATTAGAAAAGACATGATAAAGAAAATGGCACAACATATCACTAAGCGAACACATTATCACCAAACACCAATGGGCTATAAGTTTTGTCTGATATCTTCTAAATAGGGTAGTGGGAAATGTTCATATTCAGTCTTATTTTCGTAATTGTAATTTAGGTCATTAGCTGTGGGCATCTGTCTCCTCCAACAAATTCAAAGAAGTTGTACTTAAGTATGGATACGAACAAGAACTGTTGCCATTGCAGTCTTGCTTAACCAAAACCTCAAGAATTGTTTTTAGAAATTCTTCTGTAGGAAGAAACTGCCTTGCTTTGGCTTGCCCTATGCTAGCTTCTCTCTGTATCTATCTTATGCTTTGTGATGCCCTTGATGCATTTTTAGTGCTTTCTTGTCCTACTTAGATGTGGGTACCCCATGGTCTCTTTTACTCCTTAGCTCTTTCTTATACGCTACCGTTGAGTCCTCACGTTCAGTTTCTATAAATCACTATCTGGTGTTTTTAGTCTCAAGTTTTCTGTTATCTTTATTTCCAGGTAAAGTGCCACAGTGTTATTTTTGCCACAGGAGCGACTGCAAGGAGGCTCCGACTACCTCGTGAAGATGAATTCTGGAGTAGAGGAATTAGTGCTTGTGCAATATGTGATGGAGCATCGCCACTGTTTAAGGGGCAGGTTCTTGCTGTGGTTGGTGGAGGTGATACAGCTACAGAGGAAGCATTATACTTAACAAAATATGCTCGTCATGTACACTTACTTGTGCGCAGGGACCACTTAAGGGCATCAAGAGCAATGCAAGACAGGTGGGTTAAGATGAATCCCTTCTCTTTTACTGCTTCTATTCTTATGTTGAGTTGTTATAGCATCCAATCATAATTTAATTGTTTCAATTGCTTCAAATATAATTTGATACATTGTTCTTGTGAGTCATTTTCTCAGTTACTACAGATCAACTTGGATTCGTTCTTCAGAAACTTTTGGAGTAGATATACATATACGCGCATATAAGGAAACAAATGTACCTTCCGTGGCTGCAATCAAATGCATGTAGGCAAGCGACATATGAATCAGCTAAAAACCACCTAACTTCAGGGTATGTGAATATCATGATACCTAATACAGTAATTCTCCTGGCTAAGACCCTTCACCATGAAAGCTAAGAGTAATAACGTATCACAAAAGAAAAAAAAGTGTAGTAAAGTCAGTTCTGCAGTCGCTTCTAAAATCATTATCATCACCATTTGAAATTTGACTAGAGTTCATATCTGTATGAATTAAATACAAGTTCACTTGCAATACTGTTGTTCGCAAAGTTACTGACAAAAGGAGCTGTTTTTAGTAAGTGGGTTTGAGGCATCCTTTTAAATATAATATTGAATTCTTACACCTGTTAATTTTGGAAACTTTTTCTAAAGTTGCCATGAAATTGGAGAAATTGCAGAACCTTCTAACTAAGACAATACTGATGCGAAAAAGAAATTTTATCAGTTCTATCAAATTTAATGTTTTAGTAGTTCTCCGTATAAATATGTCCTTCGACTTATTGCTTCGTGCAACTATGACCCTTCCAATCTGCTTACTCAATGGGTACACTGAACTTCTTCTTAGCTCCAATACTTCCAGAATAGCGTTGAAATTGTGTATGTAGCCTACAGTTGTTAAATGTTCATTTCCTTTCATTTTGGATACATAGATGTCTGATGGTAATGTTATTGGAATAATGAAAGCAACATCTAATTTGATAGTTATGCACCTTTGCTCGTCCATGTAGAGGATATGGACATACAAAACCATTTTTCATTTCTTTTTTGTGAATTTTAGACCAGACATTGCCCTATACATGAAGAAACTACTGGACCGAGTAAAACTCTTGAAATCAGATCTGATTGACGTACGTTGGGCAGTTGCTTGATGCCATTATGCGAAAAGATTGAGACTGACTTCAACTGGTCTGGAGTCTGGACATCAAATCGTTGTAGCTTTAAACGCTTTTACACAAATTATTTAGATGAAGGTATTGGACGGAATGGTATTCCAATTGAGATTTGGAGATGCTTCGGTGATGAGGGCTTATGTTGGCTGACTAAGTTGTATAACATAATTTGAAGTATTGGGAGAATGCCGGAACACACTTAAGCCTTTATATAGAAGAAACTGATATCTAAAGTTTTAAAGAGGGATCAAGCTTAGGAGTCACAGAATGGAACTTTGGGAAACTTGGACAAAGGAAGGAGATTAAAATATATATATATATATATATATATATATATATTCAGTTTGGTTTGTCGCCTGGGAGATCCACCATGGAAGCTGTTCTCTTGGTTTGACGGTTGATGGAAAGATTTTGGGAGGAAAATAGGAAATGTAACTTCACATGGTCTTTATATATCTGGAAGAAAGCATATGATAGCGTACGAATATAAGTCATTTGGTGGGTTCCAGAGAAGAGAGGAGTACCCACCAAGTATGTCAATGTGATTAAGGACATGCGATATGGACTGGTAACTAGTCCGCGAATGATCCATAGTCTAACTGGTGAATTTTCATTTACAAGGGTCTGCTTTAACCCAAGTTTTTGTACTTCAATAATGGTTGAGCTTACTTAGAATATTTTAAACGAGGTCCCAAGGTGTATCTTATATCCAGATGATATGGAGTTTTATGATGAGACTAGAATTAAGTACTTCAAAATCCGACGGCTTAACTAAGACATAGACAATGTATTTGAATTCAACTTTAGTAAGACTAGGAGGTGGTCTGAGGCTTAGTTGCACAAAGCGGGGGCAGGAGCGGGAACGGGGGCGGGGGAGCTGAAGAACCTGGAAGAATTTAAGGTTGGGAGTGGCTTGAATAAATAAATGCGTTAAAGAGTATTACCAATTCTTGAATATAGTTTGGGAGGGAGGGAGGGCAACAACAAACAAGGAGGCCGAAACTAAATGGGGAGAAGTAGTGAGAAAAGACTTGATTGCTCTGAGAACGTTTGCTTGGTTAGAGGAGAAAAGAAGAATAAGATTCATGTAACTGACCCAAACTAGTTTGGGACAAAGGATTTGATGATGACGAAAACAATGATGACGTGTAATATACTATAGTAGAATAACATGTATGAACCTATTTAATTGGTAAAGGTTGAATCGGTTGAAACAATACCTCATGATTATAATCAAACTTGTCAGCTGGTGGGAATCTTGTGACAAATATCTGGTCAATCTATGGTGGGTCTACATGGTGAGTGCTGCATATGGATTTAGCTAGTATGAATTTATGTTAGCAATAGTTGAAGCCTTGATAATAGATATGATGGATGAGTGATAGAGGGAGGCACGAGATTGGTAAGAGGAGACCTAGGGAGAGTTAAAATGTTGCATGAAGGTTGCGTTTTTCTTCTTTTAAGTCTCAAAGACCTTTATGGTTTGAGTACCGAAAGGAGACAATGATGTCGGTCTTGAGAAGTTTATAGGGTTTGGTAAGGTTTTCTGATGATATACCCAAAAAATGGTTCTGGATAGGGGAAACATAAGAAAAGAATGGAAAGTGGCCGTCCAAAAGAAAGATGAGGTGTCGCCTTATAACTGGAATTCCAAATAGTGACATTTGTATATCATACATTTATGTGATTTATGTATTGGTATTAAAGGAGAATACTATATGATTTGGAACCATCTGTGTGAGTCTCACAAAAGCTGGAAGTTCCATCAGACATTATTATTGTAGTTGCCCACATGTACTCTGTAGTTTAATGCTTTCACTTTTCCCTTAGTTCTTCCGATAATGGTTTATCATATCTTAGAGGTAATTACATTGGAGTCTCAAAGGTTAATCATCACATTTGATCCCTTCTTTGACCATCTGCGGTAAAGGTCTCAAGATGCCAGCAGCAAAACCACCCCACCTCAAAAATTATCTGTACTTCTCCGTAGCAAATCTGTGGGCATGGTACCATGGCTGAATTTGTTTGGGCCGATGGGAGAGATTGCGATTGGACTCTCCTACCAGCCAACTCGTAACAGTGTACTAACAAGAATTCCTTCCTTGGACTCATTAGAATTTTTCTTTATTTGTCATTAGTTTCCCGCAAGCAGGCCTTGACAGAGTACAAGTGTCAGCCTGTATGGCCTCGTCTGATATTTGCAAAACCGAGTTTCTCTCTGGTATTTGAAATATTGACTGATGAGATGGAGGATTTTACTGGAAGATCGAGGGAAAGGCATAACAGATAAAACAGGAACGGACTTAGGAGTGCACGAATATATTGAAATGCACTTCGTTCTTATGTTACATATACAGGCATATAGTACTCATTTCTTATCAAAAAATCCTCATTTGTTAATTGCAAAAGAAACTCTGTTGTCTAGAAATAGATAATACGAGGCTTGCTTGATGTAATCTACCACTTCCCTTTTTTAGGATTTTCATTTTTTTATACCTTTATTATCAGCACCACATGGGTAGCCTTGTTGCCCTGATGCTTTGTTTATGGCTTACAGCCTTACACTAGCTTACATTCACCAATCACCATTTGCTGGAATCTGTGACATGCTAGCTTTGCTGAATTTTAATGTTCGTAATTGCGCATTCTCCCCTTTATATTTTTCACATACACCCTTGTGTTGACACTTCGGTCTATGGACTAATAAGGATTGGGTTGAGTATGGTTCTTCTATTTTTCCCCTCTTTTGTCCCCTTTCTTTTGCCCTTGCTATAATGGCTTTTGGTGTTGTGGTTTCGTTGTCTGTAAAATATGAATCTAATGGATTCCTTTTCGACATTTGTTGGTGAATTCAATTCCTAATAAATGATTTGCATTTTAAGTTTCAACTCCCTGAATGTTTGTTTAACAGGTTGCTTCTGGCGAATGTTTCAGAGTTGTCAACAATCCGAATGTCACCTTGCACTTCAATACCGAGACTGTGGATATTGTTAGCAACACAAAGGGCCAGATGTCTGGGATTTTGATTAGAAAAGTCGACACTGGTGAGGAATCTGTGCTGGATGCTAAAGGCTTATTTTACGGTATAGGTCATTCACCAAATAGCCAATTGTTGGAAGGCCAAGTTGATCTTGACGACTCAGGGTATGTGTTGGTTGAAGAGGGTACTGCAAAAACTTCTGTAGAAGGTGTATTTGCCGCTGGAGATGTACAGGTAACTATGACAAATCTTCCTCTATTACTTTCCTTCAGAGTTGAATGGTTCCAGACTTGCTACCTTTACTTTCTACTTCGAACCATGTTGCGTTTCATTAGAATGACAATAAATTACTTTCCTAGTTATATACAAATGTTAAACTAAAAAATTTGCTGAAGGAATAACAGATAGTCTGTAGATACTTTTTTTTCCTATTATGGAAGTCCGTGAAGCTTTTTTTTAGTATGTAGGTAGGGAGGGCTAAGGGCCTACAAAGGAAAAATTACACACTAGGAATCTGCATGGGCCGCGAGACGCCCCTTAGGTCCTCACTGACGATGGTGATCAACTCAGGGGAGGGAAGTCATAAAAGGTCCGTCCTCTTGCACCTTAGGTGCCGTCTTGGCAAGCAAACCTTCAGTCCTACTTCTTCGAGCCAGACATGATATAGTTTCACCTCCCAGTCCCTTGTAAGTAGCTCGGCAATGTGCTGTAAATGTTATGCAAGGGGTGTTCTTTGCCAGCCTTGGATATCAAGTCCAGGGCCATTTGGGATTTGGACTCAAATGACTTTGTTAAGCTTTCTTTCCCAAGCTATCTCTAGCCTTTCCTTATCGCCCATACTATAGAGAAGCCCAACACCCAATGTCCGCAGCTATCATGAAAGACCCCCCAGCTGCCAGATGGGCCTGGGTTACCCTGAGCTGGTGGAGGTCTTGATGGGTAGTTGGCAAGGTAGTTAGGTATAGAAGAGTAGAACTGCACGTTGGAAAACATGAAGGATGTTTGTTGGGATTGAGTTTATAATTATGAGATCAAATTCTTGATGCATAGGGAAAGTAGGCCCATATATAACAAGCTTCAGCAGTCATCTGCGACGTTACTGCAAAAATAAGTCATCTTGCTATAGTATACAATTCCTTGTTTGATCTTGTACAGTTGAACTATCTTTTCGTTGTGATCAAAAAGAAAAGAAAGGAAGAAAAGAACAATGTTTTAATTGTATCGTGTATCCCAACATCATGTTGTCTGAATAGGACCATGAATGGAGGCAAGCCATAACTGCAGCTGGATCTGGATGTGTTGCTGCTCTGTCAGTGGAGAGATATCTTGCAAGCAATCATCTTCTTGTTGAATTTCACCAGGTACTGAGTTTTGATTGTAGCAAGATTTGTCTGCTCTTTATTCTGTCATGAGATAAGTTACCTCAAAATTTGCCGTATGATGCATCTTTCATGCGGGTGATCTTGAAGCTCCAAGGGTAATGAAATTTAGAAAAGGAACATCCGATTGTAATAGAATAGCAGATGCGACAAACTACTAGTAGATTCTTTCTCAAAGGAGTTGTAGCTCCGCATTTGAAAGATTAGGGGATGGGATTTAAAAGGCTTTATAGCTTTTGTGATACCCCCAGAGACAGGGAGAGAGTTTTAACCGAAATAGGATTATGTATGGCTCTACTTCCCTCTTGCTTCATGTAATTTGTTCTTATTGCAAATATCCTATGGGTGTAAAATTGTAAATACAGTCTTTCGCCCTCGCATTTCCAGCTCAAACATTTTGTTCCCCTCTGGTATATATTTTCACAACCCGCCTCCTTTGCTTGTCAATAATTTCAAGGTGTCTATCATGTTTCCAGGTTAAACACTTTGCCCTGCTTGGGTATATGCTTTCACAAAGTCCGTGTCAGTAATTACGACCCGTGCCCCTGTCCTGACAAATAGTCCAAAATGCCCCTATCATCAACCTTCGGGGTAGTATCCAAGTTGTGCTTTCCAGATTTCGTGGTTCAATATTAAGTGGCTCTTTGATTCCAATCAATTAGGATTTCCCTATCGCTTTGCTATTTCCTGTGGACATAAAAAGCAAGGTGGTACAACAGTGAAATAGTCATCCTCTTTGCGGAGGATTTTGACATCTCGGCATCGGCAACAGCAACAGCAACAGCAACAGCGACACTGAAGAAGATTATAAAGGTGGCTATGGAGGACGTCTCCCTCTTTCTCCTTCTCAGATCTGTGATGTTTGGGTTGGGCTGGGTAGAGTCGAAGAATGTACGTGATCGTTTGTGGTTAGCAGTATGGGTGATTGTGATGGGATCAATGGGGCTAGCATGACAAAATTTCATCCATCACCTCACCCCCTACCCCCACTCCGTCCACTGAACTTTCCTCAAGAAACCAGACCACATTTTTCTGATGAGTTTCCGGAACACCTCCTTCTTTGATGGCTGCCACCACACCTCATTCCTTTGCCGGCGGAAATCATGAAAATCCCAAAACTAGTATGGGGGGCATTTATGACTAACATGAGGGGGGGAATTGTGTTTAACCCCCCTCCCCCCCTCTCTCTCTCTCTCTCTCGCTCTCTCTCTCTCTCTCTCTCAGTTCTTTAGTTACTTTGAGACTTTTGTTCTTGTTGTACAATCTAACCATCTCGCGGAACATTAGAACTGCCGTTGTTGTACGTTTAGCACCCCTGTAACATGAAAGTTTTTTTTAACTAATTTTTGATGAGTGCATCACTCAAATGTAATCTCCCTAAAACATGCAAGTGAGCTTTAATTTTCAATATTATGAACTCTCTGGCTATCTTCAAAAGAATATCTGCCATATGACCCACTACACTGACAAGCGACCAGTATACCCATCTGTTACTGCATAGGATTGTCACCGTCATGTTAGAAGTGTTTTGATTTTTGGCTCCATCTTTTACCACTGACTGACCGACAATTTTTGTGTGCCGTTTCTTTTATCCCCATATCATCATAAAAAACTTGATAGAAACTATGTGGTTTGCCCTCCTTCCTCCTTCCAATTCCCGCCTTTCCTCCTTCCTGCCATCATTTTGACCCAATAAATGAACCTATAAGCTGTCTTTACTATGACTCCTCCTGCTCCAGTTCTCTTTTTTTCCCCGTCACCCCTGCTTCTTGGAATTGCATTAGTCCTCTATTTCCAAGAATAGCTAAAGGGCCTGCCCTCCATCTCCAGGAAAGCACATCCCCGGGTCCTTGCTATGCTCCTTTTTCCTCTTCACCCAAAATGAGACACCATATACCAAGGTAAGAAGTGGTGAGATACATGGAGCAGGCACCCTAGCTAACCATCATTCCCCCCTTCTTCCCCAACCAACCAAATAGAGCAATAAGCTGGAGAAGTGAATCGATCCTATCTCCTCCATGATTATGCTCCTGCTGCAACTGCCCCCGTCCATATTGCTGGGTCTGGTAATACCTCTTGGCTGCGTTTGGCGACAAGGAGAAGGATAAGGATATGGACAGGATAAGGGCGGATAAGGCCGGACAAGCTATACCGTCGGATAAGACCGGATAAGCAAGGAATCCTATCCAGCGTTTGGATCAAGTCCGGATTATAAGTCAGATATGCAATTTACAAAGTAATACATATATATATATATATATATATATATATATATATATATATATATATATATATATATATATGTACACACGTACATATGTACACACGTACATACAGATACATAGGTACATATATATATATATATATATATATGTACATATGTACACACGTACATACAGATACATAGGTACGTACATACATATATGTACACACGTACATACAGATACATAGGTACAAATATACATATATGTACACACGTACATACATATGTACACACGTACATACAGATACATATGTACATATATACATATATTTATACATATGTACATATATATATATATACATATGTACATATATATATATATACATATGTACATATATATATATATACATATGTACATATATATATATATATATATATATATATATAGATACACACACGTATATACAGATACATGTGTATGTATATATATATATATATTGTGTGTATACACACACACACACATATATATATATATACACGCAATGTATATGTATATATACAATGTATATGTATATATGGCGTTGAAGGGAAAGATGAAGAAAAGTGGGGTGGGTCCCATTCGTTTTAGTCCGAACTGATCTGGACTAATTTTATATCCCCCCCCCCCAGGTATTATTTTATCCCACTCAAGGGGGATAAAACAAGTCCAAAGGATACCTTATCCGGGGACTAAGTGCGTGTCCAAATGCCGGATAGGATTATTTTTATCCTATCCTGGGTCTTATCTGGCGCACCAAACACAACCCTTAAGTTACCGTTGTTAAGTTATAAATAAACTGCTCTAAGAGCCTAAACTCGTACAGAATGGTTCCAACATGCATATTATTTGCTTAGCCCCCAATTAAACCCGAAGGACAATCAAGGTGCATCATCAACAAGCAGGACCAAAAACAAGCGGGAAGAATTGAATCCAGAACCTTTGCTAAAGAGAACTCTGATACCATGTTATGTTGTAATTGCTCTAAAAGCTTGAGTTGGTAGAGAATGGGCCCAAGATGTGTATTATTTGTCTAACTACCATTTCATCTAACAGCTTAAGCTATTAGAGAAGTACCCAACAATATAGACCATTCTTTAACACTCCCCCTCACATGCGACCTCGTGTGCGAGTCCTTAATCAGGGACGGAAGAAACAGGTGGTTGGCTGGGCTCTTGCCCTGACGAAGGAAACGGGTGTTTGGCCGGGCTCAGGCCCGGACCCCACCTTAAGTTTTTATAACTTCAATAGCTGATTGGTCAAGTGCTAAAAGAGTCGCAAGTATTAGCTTGAAATGCCGTGGCCCCTCCTGAAATTTCCACGCAACAGTGAACTGTAGTAGGTGAATTATTTTGTTTACTACCACTTGAACGACTAGTGAACCACCAGATGCAAAAGACTTTCAGAATACTTTTTCTAACCATAATTATCAAACTCACTAATAATCTACTGTACACATGAACCCCAATGGGTGGCTCAAGTGGTAAAGATGCTGGATATATCGTTGAGGTCTTCAGTTCGAGTTTTCTTGACGCAAGGCTATAAGGAATTAATTCCTTGTGAATCGCTTATGCCGGACCGGGATGACCCGCCTCTGACTCGCCGGGGGAGGTGGACTTAGAACGGTCTACCGCTGAATCAAGCCTTTGTGCTTCATTTTTGTCCTCTCCAGTTTCTATACTCAACTACTGTTAATTATATGCTGTGTTTTGGTCATTTCTGATTAGTACAATTTTCCTCCCTTTTTTGAGTAGTTGATATCCATTCTTTTTCGTCCCTTGACAACTTCCTTTGACCTTCCCTTAATATCATTCTGGTTCCCCCCTGCCACCAATGACAAGTGAAGAGAAAAATTGGCATAAACATGAAATTGGACCCAATGCATGCTTAGAGGCTCGAACTCTATAGAGCTCCTATACCATCTTATATAACCAGGATTCAGAGAATGGGCCCAACAATGTATATCATGCTTTAATAATATCTTGGGAGAGAAAAATAGTCCCCTGCAAACTCCAACTGCTCTTCTTACTCTGCTGCTTCCGATCCCATATTTACCTCGAGATCCAATTTGCTGTCCCCTTCAAGGAAACCAAAGTGGACAGTTGCTTGTCCTCTCATGGCGAAGGGCTGAAATGTGAGTCCTCACTAGCTATGTTACATGGACTCGGTACAAGTGTCCGGATCGGATACGTGTCCAAGTGTCGGACTCGTCTAATTTTGAAAACGCAAGACACGGGGACAAGGCAAAATGTTCATATTTACTATTGTTTTTTAGTTATTTCGAAGGCAAAAAGGTGTTTTATGTGATGCATTTGGTTTTAATTGACAACTTATCTCCACTCAAAGCAACTACTAATTAAACAAAAGACTATAAGATAGTATCATAATAGCATATCCTATGAGATGTGTCGGACACATATCCTATACCCATGTCCAAGTGTCGAGTGTCCGACACTGGTACTTCACGCAAAACCAAAGAGTCCATGTAACATAGCTCACTAGACCATTAATTCCTCCTCTTTCTGTGCCATTAATTCTTGACCACCAACGACAAGGTGGACCGGGTGGAATTGCCTGATCAACCCATCAAGAACCTAGCAAAGCGCTTCGCCCATTCCGAACTCTCGGTTTCTGTTGCTGCAAATCCCCTTGCTACGGGACCTTCCAGAGGACATAGGTCTTCTATGTAGACTGGGTTAGAATTCCCCCTACACTGCCAAAGTGGTTGTTTGAAGATAAAGAGCTCAGTGAACTTCTAGAGAAAAGACTGAGCAAGCTGATACCTGGTATCTACACATTACTGACTTCCAAACACTTTTGTTAGATTTCAAAAATACAAATTCCTAAGAAAAGATCTAGTTTCTATGATTGTCCTACGGCAAGCCCACTGAGGAATGAGAGAGCTATCAGAAATCCACTTGATTACTTCTTGCGCGTCACACTCCAGATACACATGCGTGCCTTCAGTATGCAAGGATAGATCAATGGGGGCGACTGGATGAGGACAGCTGCTTAGTCTGGTGCTAATGGCACAGAAGATGAACTTTATGCACTGGTGCTACATGATTTTCTGAACAAAAACTTCTACCGCTGATGCACCAAAATTTGTCCACCGCAACAAGAACCCCTATTCTTAGTTGCAACCTGACTAAAATTCCTTTTCTAGTTTATCCACTACCATGTCCAACAACCCAAGGAAATCCAGCAGCCACGCTTGCTGCATCTAGTCAGGCTATTCAGCCAAATGATAAAAGGTGATTATTTTTTATCCACGTTGGATTCGTTTAACATCCGCTGGATTTCTTCGTGCCTTCCTTCGAATGAAAACACAACACTGCTGAAGGGTCCCTTACATGCAACTTAAAGGCACATTCTAAGAAAAAGCAGACAAAAGTTTTCAAAAAGTTGGTAAATAAGACTTGTGCACCAATATGTCTCCGACCAAAAAATTACACGGTGATCTCCAATATTTCGAAGAACATCAAGACACCAAAGATGACCTGGACAGCGAATCACCCACCTCTGTCCTCCAAGAACTTTCTCGGACCTCTTCACCGACTTTAATATAAAGAAAAAGCTCTGGCAAGGGACACACTTGCAGACCTTTCTTCTGTTGCACCCAAGCTCTCACAGTCCACTTCTAAAGAGGAGCTTGGCCGTATAAAGAATTCAAGGTGTAGCCAAGCATCGTTGCGAGGTTCCTGCTACGCTAAATTGTTTTCATGTAAGGTTCCTGTAGTCACACTAATTGTTATTGAGTTGAAGAAGTTATAAAGCAACAAATTCTTTAAGCTATGGGAATTAGGAAGTGTCAAAATTAATCTCTGGTGGTCATCTTCACTGGAAGTGGCAATTGGTTAGGAGTTTTGCTAGTAGTTTGAGGGCATGCCTTTGACTTGAATTTGAAACTATAGCTCTGTATGAGTCTTATCCATTGTTTTGATCAAATAATCTTAACAGCCTCAAAGAGAAGAGGTTAAGAAGGAGCCCACAAGCAGAGATGTACAAGAAGGTTTCGATATTACACTTACGAAGCACAGGGGTCAGGTATGTCTTCTTCCCTCAGGAAAGGTCGCATATGCTGAAATCTCCCCAGTCAAATCTTCAGTTGTAGTGCTTGTTTTGCCTTTGACTATAATCTTGATTTTCTCCTAAACTCAGTATGCTCTACGGAAGTTGTACCATGAAAGTCCAAGGCTTATTTGTGTACTATATACAGCACCAACATGTGGTCCCTGTAGGACTTTAAAGCCCATTCTTGGCAAGGTACAGTAACTTTTGTCAGTGTTGAAAGATCTACAATACTGAATACATGATTGCTTCAAACTACCCAGTTTACACAATATGCAAGTATAAATATGAGTGTAAGAGATGATGAACAATATCTATTAAGTTGAAAAGGCTTCATTTTCACCTTATATGCTTATAGTCATTATGTTGGTAAGAGTGCGGAGATACCATGAGCATAATCTGTATTAGAAAATAAGAAGCCCTGCATTTTCCCATCTATTCAGAGAAATATGCTTGAGAGATATTCTAGGTGTAAAACCAGGACTCGAGAATTTTGCAAACAAGATCCTCCTCCCGATGCAACATTATAATATCTCATTTCCTTTCATGTGTCTTATTTTGTCCTCGTTAAGATGGCAATTACTCATCCTTTAATAATGACATTCCTTATCCCCATAATGACTGTCCAATTTTGTGCTAAACTTCTTATGGACCTCTTTTATTGACAGGTCATAGACGAATTTGATCAAAATGTACATTTTGTTGAAATTGATATTGAGGAAGATCCAGAGGTTGCCGAGGCAGCTGGAATTATGGGTACTCCGTGTGTACAATTCTTCAAGAATAAGGAAATGCTCAGGTTGGTAGATTTTACTTTATTGTTCATTTTGCTTGGACATGCATATCCTATATTGATTTTCTCTAGAGTTAAATGTCCAGTCCATTTATTTCGTCCGAAAGTAACTCGTTAGCCTTAGTTGTCTTAATTACTGTTTTTGGCCGCATCCCATTCAACAGCAAAACTCACCTTAATAGGCTGGCATAAGGATATGCCATCTCCAGTCAGCTCTTTGTAAAGAAGGCCATATCGTTAGTTACGTCAATGGCTCTGATATTTCCTCCTGCACGACCTTAGAGGCCGCATTTTTAATTTGGCAGTGTTTATGGCTTTCTTAGATTCATGGGTCCGTCCTTGTTTCAGCAGTAGCATCTTGTTCTATGGAGCTATTCACAAATGCGCTACATACTCTTATTGAATTTTTCATGACAAATATTTAAAGAATGCCGGAAAAAGAGAGAGAGAGAGATGGATGCTAGGGCACCTGATTTTGTGCTCAATGTGTCGTCTGTTTTTGCAGGACTGTCTCAGGAGTCAAAATGAAGAAAGAGTACAGAGAGTTCATTGATACAAACAAGTGAATTCTTTCCTTATTTCATTTTTTTTACATGATTGCTTAGTTGGTCGATGCCATCATTTTGTGATCCAATTTTGATCTCTTCTCAATCGGCTAGTCACATAATGCCCTGTCTTGTAATGATAAATTACACCTCAACGTACATGCTGAGTTCTCAATGCATCCGTTTACATGTGCCAAAGATCCGCCTTCTTTTATCACATTTCTGGCTAATTAATTAATTAATGCTAATAGTAGAGATGCAACCTGCTATTATGACCACTGCCTTTGACACTTGCCAAAATAGACAACGCACACAATAAAGCGGGACATACAGGAAAATATCAATCTTACATGTCAATGTCACAATTACATTATGTACAATTCATTTTGCCCGACTTACAATGGTTATTGTAATATGTAATTTATTAGAGGGAAAATTGAGTAAAATACCCCTGTGGTTTGGGGTGGTTGTAAAAAAACCCCTCAAGTTACAAAAATTGCAAAAGAACACCTAGGATCGTAGAGTGTTGCACTGTAAAAATTCTATAACAGAATGGTTGCCCTTCTATATAAATGAGAATGGTACCCTTTTTTCTCCAGAATGGCCAATTTTCCTCTTCCTTCTTCGCGAGATCGTTTAGTGGATCGATGGCGGGCTCGCGGCGGCGCAAGAGGGAATCCAGATTGCGGTGCAAGTGGCAGAGCAAACGATAGCACTGGCTGAGTAAACAATGGGTCACGAGTATCTTGTTTACCCGAATTGCACAATCTTAGTCTAGGGTTTCAATCGCAGATTGCGATTTGAAACCCTAGATCTGAGATTGTGCTATTAGGGTTCAAATTGTTGTGGCCGCAGCGGGATTAGGGTTCAATTTAAGTTTTGGGGTTCGATTAGGGTTTGAGTTGTGCAATTGGTTTGGGTTTGATGGCTATAGCAGTGATTAGGGTTCGATTGGTTTGGTTTGAGTTTGATGGTTCGATCGGCAATTGGTTTGGGTTCGATTTAAGTTTGGGGGTTCAGCGGGATTAGGGTTCAATTGGTTTGGTTTGGGTTTGATGGTTCGATCAGCCGTTAGGCACACAAGACTAGGGTGGTGGCGACAGCGCCGGTTGTGGGTGGCGCAAGTGGTAGATGGGTGGTGGTTCAGCTCCTCCCCTCCCCTTCCCTGGTCCCTGCCTTTCCCCCTTCCCTTCTCCTACCTTTCCCCGTTGTTTTCTTGCGTAGGGCTTAGTTGCAAAAGAGGTATTTAGGGACAAAAACAGGTTTCCAACAATTATTTAGCAGCGCGTTTACCACAAACGCGATTAAAACAAACGGTTTTATTGACGGTTGTAACACTTTTACAATCCTAAGTGTTCTTTTGCATTTTTGTAACTTAAGAAGGATTTTTTTGCAACAACCCCAAACGGGATATTTTACACAATTTTCCCTTTATTAGAATTGTCTGCTAATTATTCTCCACCTCGTGGTGTTCTTTATGGCAACAGGATGATTGGTTATATGAAGTAAGCTAAAAGATTCCAATGGGAGAACCGGACAGCTTTAAGGGAACCCTCACAGAATCAACCATAAGGGGTAAATAGAAACAAAATAAAATTTTCAAAAAAGAACAGGAAAACAGGAAACGGGAAAGAAGAGTTGAAAGGGCATCTGCAGCCCAATAAACCGGATTTTTGACTGCGCAGAATGTAGATATTTGTTTCTCTCCTCTATCACAATCAAATTGCAAACTTGGTACCGTATATCAGACAAAGCATTTGCAGTGGCTTCAGAAACAAGATGAATACAAGATGGACAGCAAAGCCAATATCACACCGTAATGCAAATACCCCTTTACCTAAACCAAAAACATTCTTTACTTATGATTCCATAACCACATGAACACATGTAATTATATGGTACATATGTCAGGCCTCGAAGTTTTATTGTACAGAACTAGAGGTACCAGGGACATCATCAAGGATGAATGGACCGAGCTTACCTGTCCTAAACAAAGTAAGGAACTTCTTTGATACCATCGTACGAGCCTCTGATGCCTTGTGGGGTATCTTGAGTGCCTTCTGCAAAACTTCAAACTGCTGTTCTATTAGACATTCCATGTCACTTTCGTCCTCCAAGTTTCCATGAAATTCCGACAGTGTTGTATAAAGTGCGCATTGGACTTCAGTGACAAGATCCTGTGAGGAAACAGAGTTTCAGAAGCAGGAGGGAGTGCAGGAGAGTGTGGCGGTAGCCATTGGCAATCACCCCTTTTTCATAGGCGAGATTTTACATTTTTCTAAAACTGAGGCGAGATTTACATTTTTCTAAAACTGAGAGAACGTTCATGATGATTGCGGAAAATGGTTGAGGTTGCTAAGCATGGGTAGTAAAACTACTACTACTAAATTCCGAAACTGCTCTTAAAATTTCTATGGAGTCCATTAAAGCTCAGGGCATTGGGCAAAATAAACATCCGTATAAAGGAAAACTACTGAAATCTCAGGGCACAATGCTATATGCCATATGTAAACGAAGTTCCAGAAAACCAGAAACCTTGGACTAAAAATCCTTCTCGCAGGTCCGTTTTCATTCGATGACCTTAATCAATCAAAACCAAGGCAAGTTGATTCATCTCCAAAAGTAAAAAGCATTGATACAATGTATCTGCTACCTTTACTTTTTGTTGCAAAAAGAACATTCAAAGAACCAAACAGGTCAAAATCTCCGGGAAAGAATTCCAGGAAAACTCAGAGAAAACCACGTGAACTACGTTGTTTAGAAAGTTACAGCCAACCAAGCTGTCGGCAAGTCGGAGCACCAAAGTCAGCCCCATTCTGGCACCAACTCAAATATCAGTTCTAATATCAAGTAAACCGTAGGATATTCAAATACAACTACTTGCACAATTTGTAGTGCAACCATCTTATGAAGTAAAACCCAGGGCGGGCTTCGGCTAACAAGTAGTTACTGTGACGTAGCTTCAACCAGGCCCACCCTGAACCCATGACCACCCGTACAAAAAAACGCAGAAAGCTATTGAAACACCTCAAACTACAATTTACGGATATGAGAGAGTCCAAAGTATATTTTATTGGCACTTACATGGCTGATGAGAAAGAATCCCCAAGTTTGGATCTACAAAGGTAGACCACTTTTTCCTAAATAAATAGACTACTAACTACAGTGTAATAAGGATAATAGCATATAACACAAATTGTAGAATTCACCAAAATTGCACCAGCTAAAGCAAACAGGCATAATTCTATTATTCTATTCTGTTTCGAATTGATATCAGATATTTAAGGAGGCAAAGGATTTCAACTTCTAAAGAGACATGAAACAAACTGCAAGTTTTCAAATTTTTTTGAAAGTACAAATTCAATGTTGGGGTGTACTTGGACTGCTCAAAGCCATTCCAAATGATTGGGAAATAGGGGACGCAAATTGTCAATGTACAGGGAACTACACTGAGAAGTTGCTTAGCTAGATAGACATCTATCCATCCAAAGGTACTTATATCATGCTGAGTAACACGTTTTGTATAATTGAAACTGAAAAGAACAGTATTTCAACAGGCGTGGAGAAATCCAGTTTGCTGAACCAGTATAATGTCTGCAGGAATTCCCGCACTGGAGCTAATATCTTTTACAACATAAAAAGGAGCCAATTGAAACCTAAAAAATACCTTAACATCTTGACCTAACCATTATCCTAAATGAGGAAAGAAATTGAAGTTATGAAATTAATGATCATGATGAAATGGACATGCCTTCAAGGCAGGTCAAAATATCAGGAAAAATAAATGCATTAATACATATTTCGGAATTAACTCGACCATCTGATACAAAGACAATCATAAATCATATGTTACCTCAATGTAGTGCACAGCAGAATCACCTGGGGGCTTTCTCCTTTTTGGCAAAAGATCCTTAAGATTGTACTCATGTCTGTCATCAGACTTATTAAGCCCCTCCATTTTTCTATTATTCAAGTGCTTCCAGTGGAGGGGAGTGCTCCGAGTGTTCAATACTGCCAATAAATACTGGGCAATACGCTCTTCACCTACCACAGAGTCTTTCACGGACCCTGCATGAACATTTTGAGAAGCAATTACCAAATACATCAAGAAGTGCTAGATTGCATGGCACTACGAGCTCGAGTAGTCCTAATATTTTTCAAGCCAAGCGGAGTTAATTTTGAGCTAACAAAACTGTTCATTAGCTGAGCATGAGCTTCCTCAAGGTCGAGCCAAGTTTGAGAAGTATATTAAAGATAATGAGACGAGCTTGGGAGCCAACTTTTCGGTGAAGCTCAGCTTCTTTTCATAAGAGTAGACATCCCTAAAATTCTCTATTTACTTCCCTAGTTCTGTAAGGACAGAGACAGTGCAGTACATGTAACATTTTCTAGAAACAAAATGATCATGTCCAGTTCTCATTAGTGATTTTGCTTGTTTTTGCTTCCATTTCAAGTTTATCTGCGTTTATGCTACATATCTGTTATCTTCCTTAACCAAGGCCAGTATCTATCTTCTGAAAGCAAACACATTATGTCTTAGAACCCCAAGCTTATTGCAGAAAATTCACTATCAACTATAGATAATCGATAAGTACAAACCTGCTAAAGCTAATTTCAACCCCGTTTCTATGTCTGGGATACTTGGAACCAATACTCCTGGGGTATCCAAAACATATATGCTAGGCTGATGTGCAATCTGTTTGCAATAACAAATAACCTTATTATAAATCACTGCAAAAACCAATCTTCTGGATATGTATTCAAAAGAATCAGAAACTACAACTGCGATCAAAAAGGGCCTCAAAAAGGAACAAGGAAAGGTGTACTAAACACCATTGCTGGTGGTAAGTCACCAGCAAAATGATACGACTTTCAAACAACTGGAAATCGTCCAATGATTGCAGTTGAGTCTTGAATTAATGTAAGACTAATAGAAGACTCTAGCTGACAAGACAATGAAAAAGAAAGTGCAAAGTCAGGGTAGGACAACCAGCAACTAAGCTGTCTGCCCGAGAATTACGAAGATGAAGAATTGCACACCTTCATACAATTGAAAGTGATTCATATATACAAAAGAGCACCAAACCATGTGAGGGGTTCTACTTTGTGCTATTTACTGGAGTCATTGGTTCATCATAAAATAACTCTGTTCTGATCCTTGTTGATTTACCAACCAAAACAATAAACAATCCTAGATTTCTACTTAAGGTAAAAATGCATATCAATAGGATGTAGGATAGAAAGATCATGCATAAAAAGAAAGTATTTTACTCGGAGAAAACCCATAAGCATAACTTTGTCCATAAGAAACCGGGCTGTGCACAAGGCTAAGTTGGTCACTGAAAAAGGTATCACTAGACCTTAGTTGCACAAAACGGGGACGGGGGTGGGGGCGGGAGCGGGAACGGGGGCGGGGGAGTGTAAGCACCTAGAAGAATCTAAGGTTGGGAGCGGCTTGAATAAATAAATGCGTAAAAAGTATTACCATTTGTTTAGTATAATTTTTGTGTGTGTGTGTGAGAGAGAGAGAGAGAGAGAGCACTGATCTGATTGACTAGCTCTATTCTCTTGAGGAGGATAGCTAGCAACAACAGACAAGGAAGCTTTAAGGACTTGAAGGAAGAGAAAAACATGGAATTGAGTTGAATAGAGCTTGATTTTCAGGTACTCTCTCACTTGTTCTATGCATCTCTGTCCAGATGATGGGATCGAATTCCCATATCAGCTTGGGACGAGATCCCATGGAGCTCCTAACTTGGGATCGCAAAAGCGAGTTTCTGAGAGAGAAACGTCAACATATTAGAAGTTTCCTGCTACTAAGCACTAGACAGTGGATTACTTTCCAAATCCGCACATACTGCTAAAGAATCCTTGCTCATAATTCAAGTCATCACAACTTAAAAACCATGTATGCAGGATAAAAGTAGGCGTCATTATCCAAAAAGGTAACCTTGTATCCTGCAATATCTTGAGTAACGCCAGGCAATGGCCCTACTCTAGCTCGCTTCATCTTCTCCTGCACTAAGAAATATCCTAAATTATTGTTGCCATGGAGGCATAGACAAGTAGCAAAGATAACTAACAGTAATAATTTGGCAGTTTAAAGGAAAAAGAGTAGAGAGACCCAAATAAACATCTTACCAGGAAAGCGAGACGACGCAATTTGGTGGATGGAATTGATTAAAGCTGACTTGCCAACATTGGGAACACCAACAACCATAACAAGGAGAGTAGGTTCCCGTGAAATTACCTCCTTCAGTTTGAATTCCACAAGTTCGAGAAGCTTTGTGACACAAACATAAACAGAACACCATAAAATAAGAACGGAAGAATTACAAGCAAAAAAGACTTCATTGTGACAATATTAGCACATAAAGTAAAGGTCAAGTAGTATTAGTGACTTCACATTAAGATTCATATTCACGAAACTGCTAATATCTCACAAGAAAAAAATAGAAGGAACTAATTATTTCACGAACATGAATTCAAAAGTAATTTGAGTGTATGGACTTCTCATGTGGCTTGGACACACTATGTCTAGCAGAATTAAAAGCACAAAATGACCAACCAAGATTAAAAAGGTTAGACCGAACGTCTAAGTTGTAAATTCTACCCTCTTCTTTTTATTCCAGGGTTCTACCCATCATTTCATGTGTAAGCCTTAACATCCTTCAATAAAGGCTCCATGCACCTGAACTAAAAGCAAAATGTGTAGCTGCATTTTCCCCGTTACCTACTGCAAACTATCACAGTAGTCAGGGTTGGCATTCTAAACCTAACTCTGTTTGTATTATCTGATAACGACAATTGAATATTAAGGCTTGCATGACACTGTTTGACCTGTTGATAGCCAGATGCATCCTTCCAGTAGTCATTCACATTACTTAGCAAGGGTTAAAATAGTGTCATGTATAACAACGTCTACATCAAAATAATTTTGAAGTTTCTTCTAACTATTCACATCAACATGCAAAAGTAAAATCATCATATTTCAAACAAAAGTCTCAAATCTGTGGCGCATTCTTCTTTGTTAAATATACACCTTGCTAATACAGGATACTGTGTAGTGCACCTAACTCTGTTGCTACACGATTAACACGCAAGTGATCCTACCAAATAACAGAAACATGCTAATACAACGGTGCATAACCCACCTTTATGATGAAAACACTTGAATAAAACATCACGCAATAGGTGGTGTTTACATTTCTGAGCAATACTGGGTACAGTTGATTCTACAATCTTGAATCATGTACAAGTACTTCTTTCACAGATGTAACCGTATGATAACTCTATATGGTTCGACCATTTGATTGATTCTTGCACACTGACTGAGTTAACTGATAATAAAGCGAAGTACATGGCTACACGCTACATCCCTTCGAATGAGACAGTGCTTCAAAAATTAACAACTTTAATAGAAAATATTCCTCTACAGAATTTAGGATTATGGTGGTGTTTATGAATTCTTTTTGCAGCTTAATTTTAACTAAGCACGTTCAGTTGTTTAATTCTAATTTGCCAGCAAGAATGAGTATAATTAATCCTATAAAGCAAAATTGCAAGAAAAAACATAAAGAAATCAACTAACCTTCATAACAGAGCTCTTGCTGTGCGCATTAATCGGTACGCAATCTTGCTTATACGTATCAAAATAATGGGTCCATTTCTACACAAAAAAAAAGGACCCATCTCAACAACAACAATCACCAGCATAAATGAGTAGTGCCTCTAAAAGCCCAAATTTGAAGCTTGTAACTGAACCCAGTACATGCATGATATTGGGGTTCGCCAAATCTCTTTTGTTAAGGGCTATAACACGGCGCTTCCCGGTGAGCATGGGCTGCAGGTCCTGATTTGCCGACGACAAGGGTATCTGCAAATTTTGCCAAAAAAGACCAAGCAAATTCTTGTGAGGCAAACTAGTACGTAAAGGGAGAAACAGGGTTTTCAATTAAGGAGGAGGACTTACGCGGGCGTCGCGGACTTCGATGACGAGGTCGGCGAGCTTAAGGCGGTCGCGTATGGCGCGGGTGGCGGCAGCCATGTGGCCAGGGAACCAGTTGATGGTGCCGCCCCCCTTGTTGAACCCCATCTCTCCCAGTCCCTTCTTCATTATCCTTGCTACCCCTCTCCCCATCTCTCCCTCCCTCACTCACTCACTCAAACACACACTGGCGCGCGCACACAAACCTTAAACCCTCTTTACTCTTTTGGTGATGGGAACATCTGTTCTTGCGTCCTCTTATTTTTTTTTTTTTGCTTTTCTTTTTTGGTTTAAATCCCCCACCCCCCACGCCGACAGCCTTTTTTTTTTCCAGAAAGTCGGGAATACATAATATGATATGTTTTGTGAGAGAATATACATGGAACAGTCAAAAGGTAAAAGACAAAAAATAAAATAAAAATAGATGACATTCCATCCAAGTGAGCAACCAAAAGGAAAACTAGATAAAAAAAAAAGGTAAAATTAACCGGCTAATAAAGTAAAATAAATACCACATACCATCTAGATAACTCTTAACTAAAAGAAGAAAAAACTAATCAAGAAAACCAGATAACTATTAACTTAATAAGATAAAAGACTAACAAAAGTAGCCAATCAAAAGACACCAGCAATCTGTCAATCGCCAGCCAAACTCCGGACACGTGCCCTGTCGCTGCAACCTGCCTCGATCGTTGTGCATCCACTCTGGCGCTAGGAACTCACCTTATCCGGCCATCACGCTAATGTCTATCCCTAGAAGACACCAAATCAACACTACATTGGAATCACCAACCATCGACCAAGCTGCAATCATCCATCACAGACCGACTATATTCTAAAAACCAACCCTTACCCCTCACAACCACCAACCAAGATTCAAACAACCATCTTCAATCGGAAAAGCAGCCCCCTGCAAATCTAAAACTATCTTCAATTTGAAGTCCCCTCACCACCCAAAACAAACAAAACCAAAACATCTTGGCCCATCAGCTGCCAAACCCGCCTAAATCACATCCATCAAACCTCTCAATGCAAGAGGGAAGGGGGAATAACATGGAAGGGGGAGATTAACCCTAGAAGAAAACCTAGCCCTAGACCTACCTACCCATCTCCAATACGAGGCAGTGCCATCACACATAAACGCCAGCGATGAAGAATTAAACCTCATCGAAAGACCAACACAACCCACTCATGAAGCACCCCAAGGACAACAGCTTACCTCTCATGACTCCAACCCTACTCCTACATCGGAAGATACGGACAACTCACCTGACCGATTATAAGCTGCCTAAACGTCGTTGGCCGTCCAGCTCATCGAAACAACCTAAATCCCACACGAAAACCCTAGCTTAACGATCAATCTAAACTACCACGTCACCACAAACCGGGAACCCCGACGATGGTGACCGGAATGGAACAAGAGAGAGAGAGAGTTAACAGAGAAGGGTTATCTTCCTTATCGCCTCTCTCAGAGCCGTTGAGTGGACGAGGATAGTTTCCTTCAAGGTTACAAGGACTGAATTTTTTTTTTTGGGTTTATCTTGGAAATTGCATTATAAAAACAAAGCTTGGTCATCGGTTACACGAGCAATTTTTCACTTTCCAATGATCTTTAGATCAAGCTTGGTCATGGGGTGCAACTTCCGGTTGAGCTCTATAGGTTAACTAATTTAATTAATAAAATATGAGCTTATATTTAACTAAACCCACTGAATTTTAAATGAATTAGAGCTCATATCTAGTGAGCTACTTGGTTAGGCTTTTAAACCCTATTCTGAGTAGAATTCATAGTTTGAGCCGCCATCAGGTGCTGTTCCATCGCCGCTAGTAGCCTTCACCACTGCCGGCGCAGCCACCTGCTCTTGCGTTGTGACAGACGATGACAGTCACCTCCACCAACACACCTTCCTTCGGATTTGGGGTCAGCACGACAGTGATCTGAAACCCCAGGGCACATATAATCTGTATCAGAATCATCCAAGTAAGTTTTTGGTTTTCTCTTCTATTGTTCTCCCCTTTTTCCTAACTGTCTTACCTCTCCTCAGTATTTATACTATACAAGAGTGGGCTTGCTAATTTTGCAGACTGATAAGGTACAACACTTCAAACTTTAGAAGGAGAGCTCGTTTCATTTGTAATATGTGATGTTTGAAAGCACTGTTGTCCCATCCATCACCATTTTCCTAGTTGTTCTTGGAAATTTTCCTTTATACTTCCTCTCCATATTTGAAGGCGATTAGTGATGATGATCCTGATGCCGGTGGCCGCCGCCACTGCTGCTGGGTGGTGCGGCTAGTCACCTCCTCCACCATCACCCTGCTCCGATCACCACCGTCGCTAGCAACCACCACCTTAGCCGACAGCTCTACCGCCACCGGCTGATGCTGCCACTGTTGCCACCTGTCGACTCCACCACCATTACCAATAGCCACCTCTATTTTCGTTGGCAGTAGTTGGCCGCTGCCTGCCTCTAATACTACAAGCAGCTAACACCGCTGTCGGCAGCACCACCATCGCTGTTCGATGCAACCGACGTCTCCTGCCGTTTCCACCACTGCTGCCTCTATCACTGTTGCTACCAACATCGACAGCGATCGCTACGAATGCCGCTGGCAGCTATTGCCGGGCACCACCCTCTTTAATAAAAAACAAAACAAAATTCCTCAACCAATTGAAACCCAAATAGACCTATACTCAACTCAACTCAACCCAATCCAATCCGATTAATTTATTTTCTTCTTGGGTTAAATCTCATTGGGTTTTAAAGCACCATGAGCTTTCTTGGATTGGGTACAAGCCCACCCCAATCAAATCCACCCAAGTTGCTCCACTACTTGGTCATAATTTAGATAAGTAGTTTGTTAATTTCTAATGATTTCCAATGATCTAGACCTTTAGGTTTTACTAAAGTTTAAGAACAATCATATTGAATAACATGACAAATTGATTCAATTAAAAATCTATATCTGGAATAGATCATTATCAACAGTGACCGTTGTTCGGGAAAATAAAGATCATCGTGAATCTCTAATCGAGATATTATGTTATTATTGCAATGGTTCTAGCTCGGTTGAAGAGGTCTCTTTGTTGTCTCTTCAAGGAATGACTATGGATTATCCTATATACTTTGTCAATTTAAAAATAAATTGTAGAGTTAAAATGATACAGGTCACTCGTCCCTGCATTCTGTTTGCAAACAAACTAAGAGTTAGGGTAAAAAATGATGTGTTCATAATTTTTTGTCACTGCTGAACAGCATGCCTTAGCATAAATATGGAAACAACAACTTGATTGTTTATTACAAAAACATTAGTCACCATAATGTCTATTTGCATAAAATTGTGCTTCACTTAAATGATACATATTGTGGCAGGTTTGTATCCTTGTATAAGTGGTGCGCTATCTAGAAAAGCTTAGTGTCCTCCGGTGTACAGTCACATTAAGAATATGTAGGAAGTGCTGTATACTTAAGGCACTTGGAAGTCTCCTTTGTAGGGATAAAGTTAAGCTGCTTGTTTTGTTGTGTATGTACTTTAACATTTGTCACGATGTTTATTAGTTCAGAAATTTGAACGACCAATTAAGCCGGGTCGGAGAGAGTTTTATTTTCAATGAACTTATTTCTGGACTTCCAGATAGTCCACAAAATAAGTAATAGATGAATCCAAGAATGTTGATTTAGGTATGAGTTAGATTCAAGGGATAGTCATCAGACCTTCCACTCAACAAAGGAGGTCTCTCCGTTATGATGTGGATGTAAAAGATGTTATTTTGTTCATACTAAGGTGATTTGGGGACAATACCATAAGATATGTTCTAGGTTTTTGGTGGTGCTTTGACATCGCAGACAAGTGTTGGATAAGGTTACTCTCTATAGTGGAGTCCCTTTAGGGTGGGTAGCCAATTCGAGAGAGCTTGCTATATAAAATTTAAGAGCTCATAGATTTTTCATATTTTCTTTGGGATGTTGGATGCTGGGTTTGGATAGATGTTTTTTGAGGACAAGTTATTTGTTTTTTATATGTGTAAGAGGTGATATGTTGAACATACTATTTAATACCCAAAAGAGGAGCCTCCTCGTATGGCGAGGTCAGGGCCATCTAGGGAAGGGATGAACTGTTGCTAGAGATATGTTGTTTATCATGGTGGAAACAAGCTTTCAATTTTTGTTGGTATGACATGTTGATGGTCTATAAACTGATAGTCTTGATGGCACTTCTGCCACTTAGTAAACCATGCTACGACTAGGAGAAATGTCTAGAAGAATTCGGCTGGGATGTTGCCCACTTATTCAACATGTTAGAGCGAGGGGTAATCTTCATCTCGACTTTTCCCTTGTTTATTACTTGGAGGAGGGGAGACCTAACAATGCCTGTACTCCAAGACATTTTATTGAATTCATTTCTAGCAAGGTGAAGTTGCTAGTGAGCTCCGAATAGGGGTGATCACCGAGGAAAGAAGAATTTGAGATTGGAGTTGAGGATGCCAAGGTTTGTGATCTTGGAGTTTAGAAACAACAAGAGCCAAGTCACATAAGTATAGATCTTGTCTAATTTTTTATGGTGTAGGCTGTATCCAGACGATTATTGGTCCAAGTAAAGATGGGTCCATCCTAAAGAATATCTATAAGGCCTAAAGAGTCAAGGAAAGAGAAAGGACGGGAGACCAGGGATGGGATAGTGCTTCGTTAGGGGTCAATTTTTCATGTGGAAAATAAAATTGGTAGAAGTCTCCAAAAAGGATGAGAGTCTCCGAGATTAGGAGGAGGATTGCGCAGATGCAAGTCTAGGTTTCAGCTGATTGAGGGGTGACTATAGATAAAACAAAATAGACCAATTTACCTAGTCCTAAAGGAGACATGATGTGCTTGTCACATGATAAGACATAGGCCAATATAAAATCAGGTCAACCTACCTAAAGGCCTGCAATCAAACCAACCAAGTTTACTTTGGTGCTACATAACCTTGTGATGAAAACTTTTATTTACAGAGTCCACAGACAAAAAGATTTTCTTGAAAGAATAAAAATTTTGGTTGTAATTGTTTGACCAAAAGAGAGTCTGTGGGAATTTTTAGTTATTTGCCAAGACCACAACAATTCTAACTTAAGGATACCACTTAGAGTGAAGGGGCTATGCATGGACAACACCCAAAAAATTAATGAGAAAGCAAACAGTATCTCAGGGCCAAAGTTCCACAAGAGAAGATTATAGAGAATATTGGCCCATAAAAAGGGTTGGAGAGCCGAGCACTAACTAGGAACATATACAGTGATATGGATGTGAAATGTCAAAACTCTAACTTAGAAGATGCCGAGTGTTTATTAACCAGATTGTGTCTTTTAGGTCTTTTGTTTAAAGGTTGTTCTAGAGAATCTTTATCTAGGTTGTTTTATTCTATGAGGTAAACAAGAAAGCTGTACAAAAATTGAACGAAGACCTTAAAGAGATAGAATAAATGGATAGGTAGAGAAAAGGACAAGAGGAACTTGCAATGATGTGCTTTTTAGGGATTCAAAGTTTGCGCCTGGAGGCCTTGGACCAATGCATTTGAGATTTTTGCCCCTAATTGCACAAGAATTGAAGGTGAAAGTTTTCGGCTTCCATTTTTTTTGAGTTAGCTGAAAATGAATCTCAGGAGTTTTTTAGGTTCTTTTCGGGTTCATCCAACCATGATAGGTCCTTTGTAGTTGTTGTGATGGATTTTTTTGACATTTGGCTGTCCCTTGAGATGATCAAGGTTAGTTATTGTTATTGATGGCAAGAGGGGTGGTAGAAGATTGACTAGTACTGGCGGTGGAGAGTTTTGAGCTTTAATTGTGACCTGTCTAGTACATTTGTCACTTGGATGAGGTACATAATGACAAAGGAGTAGCCTTCTGAAGTCTACGAAGATTTGCCTCCAAAGGATCATTATTGTAATTTAGCCCTGAAAATCTTCCCACGCAGTTGATAGACGTTTTGAGCTTGGTCGATATTTGGTGCTTTAAGAAAGGGGTCATGGAGTAACATGTGTTAGACGTGAGCGAGCTTTTCTTATTCTGTTGATTTCTTATGTTGTCAATTCGTCTCAATAGAGATCAGATCTATTTGAGGTTTGTTCTTGTCTGGGGGATTTCAGGCTTCAAGATTTGTAGGTGAACTAGATGCTAACTGAGAGTTCCCCTTGCAATTAGTTTTTGCTGCATTTTATTCAGTCGAGTTCCACTTGGAGTTTAGCTCTAACTTTTTTGTGTCCAAAACATCATCTAGGTAGTATTAGGCCAATCGGAAGTGTTCAGTTCTATGAAAGGTCCAGTAGGCCTCTGGTTTAAGGAGGACTAGAATAGAGAAGGAGGCAAAGTTTTCTTGGCTTGTCTATGGCATTTTTTGTTGAGGGACCCGCCAGTTGGTCATACTTAAAAAAAAGTATTATGTCTTGTAAGTACGAGGGTTGTAAGAGTGGGGCACAAGGACCAATATAAGCTCATATCTTCGACTTTGTTTTAAGAAGGACTTCCTCTACTTCATGTAAACTTTTCTCGTAAGAATATTTTGATGTAATTTTGGTCCTAGAGCATCGACGATTTTGCTGGGCACAAGTATGCAATTTCATAAGAGCTCTTTTTGAGAGGCTCCACCTTGGATAGCATCATGTAGGAGTCTAAGTTTCTTCCCAAAGATGTTTTGATTTGATGAAAAAGGGAGGGGGCCTTTGATTTGTCGTTGGTGTGATAAGATATGCTCGAATTGTTTGCCAGATGATAAAGGGATTTCACGGGACAAAAGTGGCTTCACCATCAAAAAAAGGAACCCATTGGTTAGACAGTAGTAGAAGCCTCCAAGCTGTAATTACTCTGAGGGACGTATTGGTCGGTAGTTTACTGGAGTACTCTTAAGAACTGGTCGTAGAAGATTAGAAGGAAAGGTTACCAAGTTTGGGGAACTATCCACAGGGAGAGTTAGAAACTGTAAAATGCTATCAACAATAATGATCAAGATTGTGTAGGTCTCTGAGCTCTCTGTCAAACATAAGTATACCTTTCTCAACAAAAGTGTGATAGAGGTCAGGACCAGGGAAGGGTTTAACACACTTGTAGATAGCTCCCAAAACAACACGAGGATCAACATTAGAAACTTCTCTGGGGTGACCTATAATCCCGCACCAATAACATATCCTGATTTTTTTTTTGTAATGACAGAAAAAAAATATTATCTTATCATTTAAGAGCTTGAAGAAGAGGCCTTCGGTTAGTGGGTAAGATGTTGGGATACAGATGAGGAACCGAAACATCTCCGCTTTTTCTTTCAAATTTGGTTTGCTACTCCAAGGGATTGATAGGGGTTAACAACTCTACTTATTTGCTGCGCAAGAGAATACAGTCGACAATCACTTGGCATGGGACCAATTTTAATCCACATATTAGCAGTGGGGAAACTTACTTGGCTAAAGATCATGTGGGGCATCGAGGGCTTTAGGACGATTAAAGCACCTTGAATGGTCAATGGGCTGTTTATGAGGACTGCATTTGTAATCTCAAGAATATCGAAAGTGAATAAGAAGAGATGATCAAGATTGGTTACCTTCGTACCTATATCGCAGGACTAATGGTTTTTAACAGATTCCTAACTTTCATTTTGTTGAAGGATTCTCTATCTATGATAGATCCCATTAGAACCTTTTGGAGGCGCTCTTGTTCTTTGCAGATCTAAGCCTAGTGTGCTTGCAAAAGGATGTTTTAATGGGTATAAAGGTGGGTTTAGCAGTGTCCATGCCAGGCGGTTCAGGATGAGCCATTAAAAAGGGTGGATGAGGTAAGGTGAAAAAGATATGAGTTTTAAGGGCAGGGTACAAGGTAGAAAATAATGGTAAGTTAAGCAAGGAGTTTTGGTAAAGGGAGAGAGTGGCTTACTATCTTGGGAGACGGAAGTGAAACTTTGTTGATGGATGAGTCAGACTTTGACATAAATGGGTTGAGACAAACTTTCTACGCCAAGAAGTGTAAGATTCCTGCAAGTAGTGATGGATTGAAAATTGGTCTCATTATAAAAGGATGTGAACATAGGCTCATGGTTAGCTAAGAAGGAGAAAGAGATTTGTGTACTGTGGATCGAAAAAGGTAGAGATTAGGAAGAAGGGGTGGGGAGTGGAGGGGTGGGTGAGTGAGTGACTAAAAGAGGTACTACGAGGGGTGTCGCATGAATAATCGCCCCTCAGCTATGTGAAATAAGCTCTTAGACGAAAAGCTGTCCATGTATGTTTGGGACATTTATTTGTTGGTTCAAGTTTTAGATATTGCTGTTTTACTTTGTGATCTACTCCAAAAGGCAAGAGTTTAATTCACACCCATTTTGTGTATACTTAAATTAGCACTCACTGGTTGCTAGAAGTGTACTAGGAACACTCTTCACCTTTAGTGACATGAAAACTTTTAGACAATACTAATAAGGATCACGTGCTTTGCACGATATATAGTGATTTGAAATAAGAAAATTCTAAATCTTGATTAAATATAATTAAATTAATCAATACGACTATTATAATTAAACGAGTTGTTAACTCCTGATCAAATACTCAAAATATAAAAAGTTCATTACTCAAAACATGATCTTACTTTCAAACTCGAATTTTTTATGTCAATTAACACCAATATTTTTCACTATTTATTATACTTATTTTTTGTCACATCAAGTTACCGCTAAATAGAATTTTGACTATTCCATAATATATCTTGTTATCTAAGGTACAGTGACATTGCAATTAGTTTCAAACATCTCTCACAAATATTTAACTCTCACGAAACACTACAAGTTTGATTGTATAACGATAAAAGTGAAGAATTTGTTTAGAGATAATTAATATAAAGTGTTTATATTGGAGTATTGACACTTTTTTCTGCAAGCATTACTACTAAAGTTCAAAATATCATCACCTATGATTTTCAGTATTATTCATTACCTATCATGTTTCTTTCTAACTAGTTATGGTCATTTCTTGTAGCTATAATTATTGGGGGTTAAAATATTCCCTGCAGTTTATTTACTTTTGATAATGATCTATTCTATAACTCCCTCAGTATAAAAAAAAATTGATTTTTTTCTGGACTGTCCTAGAAACATTGATCAGTTTTCAAATTTAAAAAATTTTGTAATTGTTTTTACATGTTTACCCAGTATAGACATTTTTTTATTGTACTTCTCTCTCCACATTTAGTCATTCACCAACCCATTTTTCTCTACTGAATCAATTTCGTCCTGTACCTCTCTCTCTATCTCTTGGGATAGAATGAGAAACTTATAAAATAAGACTTATATCTTAAACAAACTTGCGTCAAATATGATCAAATAATTTAGGACGAAGGGAGTATAAGCTTCATGTATCTCTTATTTTAGAATTAAAGTACAAAGCAAGTTTTTTTTTTTTTTAATTTTTTCTATGTTTAAGTTCCAACGTTCGAGTACAATTTGTCTAAAACCACGCTTAATATTAATTATACTTTTTTCTACTTTTTAATTACAAAATCTTTAATGTAATCTAAGTTTCTCTTGATAGTGTACTCTAAAGCTCTCTTTTATATTTATCTAATATGACCTTGTTCATCGTAATAGTAAAAAACTATTAATTTAGTTGTAAATGTAATTTAGCATATATTTGCGTTAAGATTTTTATTTTTAACACAAACTTTATCTACTCATTTAAAACGTATATTATACATGTGTTTGTGTGTGTCCTTTTAAAATCCATAGTACAAAATGTTTGTGCGAAGTTGATATCAGATAGTGGTAATGAACTAACTAACTTCAATAACGTTCACAAACTTATGTTTTCACCCTATATTTATATATACGCATTACAATTTTAATATAGATACAAATTCAACAAAAGTTCATCAAGAATCCAGATCATTCATTAAATAAAGACCTGTATCATCAAAATAAAAAGGAAAAAAAATATATTACCTATGACATAAGGTTTTGAGAGTTAAGAAAATTATAGGGTTAATTACATCCATGATCTTAAGGTTAGGGTAAAATTACAAGTATGTCTAATAGTTGGAATAAATAATGTTCGTTGGCCTAACGAAAAATATTGAAAGGATGTAAAGATCAAAATGCCCATCACTTAGGAATGTAATTCTTCAAATGTCATTCATTTTCCCTTCATCTCACCCATACAGCCCCACCACCACTACCACCACCATCATCCATTTAGATTTTTGAGCTCCAACACACATAAAGACAACATATACATGCATCCACACAAACGCGTGCACCCATACACACACACATAGACGATATGCACACATACCCACACACACACACAAACACACCCTTTCCCCTCCTTCCCCCCTCCCCCCAACCGGCCACAACCACAATTACATCCCACCATCATTATGTTGTTTAGCTTTTTCACTTTTCTTCAACCTTCTCACTCAATCAACTGTCGCAGCTTTCTCATTCTACTCACTTGCAACAAACCATCACAATTCAACAAACAAAATTAACAGAAATAAAAAATTGAATTTGGGGTTTAAAATTTGGATGAAGATGTATAAAATTTCTTTTTTGCATCAAACTATTACGCAACACTATGGCAGCTGCCGCCATTAACTACCACCAGAGCAGCCTTCCACTATTGATGTTCATCGGTGCTGGGATGATGTGGTTAGTGAGGCTGAGCCAGTTTGCCGACTTTCACGCTAAGTGCTTGCCGAGGAAGGTGCAGTGACGGGATGTGGGGAGAATTTGGGTTAAAACCCTAATTTGAAAATTTAGGATTTGTAAAATTTTATATTGCATATGCCTTGTAGATACAAAATGAAAGGAGTATCAACATTTAAAAAGGACGTATCGGCATAAGAAAAAAATATATTTTTTAACGGATCAATATGGCTTTACCTTTTAAAATTTAATATCATTGACTGTAATTTACCCTAAACTCGAGGACATGAGTTTCAAAATTATAAGAATCCATGTAGTCAAACTTGTAGATATTCTAGCTTTATCATAAGTCAATAAATTTAAATTTGTAGTTATATGTAAAAGTTAATAGAGGGAATAGGTGCACCTTAATTCATAAATAAAAAAAAACATGATAATACCTGGACTTAGGAATGTTCTCTAAGAAGCAAGAACAATTAAGGTGCTCATTTTATCGATTTTGATGTTGATAAGTTTTAAGGTTATGTTTTAATAAGGTTTTTTTTTTTAAATGTGAACAAATACTTACTATCATATTTATACAATTGGGTTAGATCCACTCTTACATTTTTGTCACTTAAAGCTGACTTAGTGAACTTTTAACCTCTTTAGTAGCAAATTGTTTATAATTAACCAAAAATATTGTAGTTTAGACTCACTTTCTTAAAAGTAAATATACACTTAAGTTTAGTATACCTTTTATTTCTAAAAGGGTATTTTTAATAAAATCTGTCGTCATTTTAATCGCTTGAGATTATTTTGTACGCTGGGGCAAGATCGTTACCGTTTTAGTTATATTAATAGTCTTTTGTCACTAAAAGATACATTAATGAACCTCTTTAGCGTCAAAATGTCTAAAGTTAGCCAAAACAGTAATAATTTAGCCTCACCTTCTGTTCCTAACCTATCTTGGTTGCACCTAAGGGCCCAGTGGGGGGTCCTATTTTGCACGACAAGTCGACACAATCAACAGTCAATATTCAATGCTTTCAACCAGTCAAAACATGCACGCTCAAGTCGCGTGCACTTCTCGCTTTTGTGACGTTACTTCGTCGCGAAGAAATTCATTTTCGCGCGAATCCTCATCGCACCTCGACCGTCGCATGCCGCACGTTGCCCGTCGGTGTGCCTTGGAACTTGTCCAAGGAAGTTGGCCTTGGCCTTCCCTTTGGGGGATGGCCTCAGCCTTGGCCTTCCCCTTGGGGTTAGCCTTGGCGTCCTCCTAAGGGTTGGCCTTGGCCTTCCCCTTAGCATTTTCATCTCACTTCAAGGGATCATGAGCCTTCCCCCCCGCGTCGACTCTGCGATGTTTGTCGCCCTTGCCAACTCCTCGATGTTCCACTACGTCCATCGCCCGTGATGACTCCTCGACGTTTGTCTCCTGTACCAATTCCACGACATCCATTGCCCACGACGACTTCGCTATGACTCTGCGATGTCCATCCCCCACGACGACTCACCGACGTCCATTGCCCACGACAACTCTGCAACGTCCGTCGCCCCCAACAACTTTGCAATGTCCGTCGCCCACGACTAGCCGACTATGCGACGTTCGTCGCCCGCGCTGACTATGAGACGTCTGTCACCCACACTATCTTCGTGACCCCCATCGCTGGTGCCCAAGCGCAGTCACCATACATACTCCACCACACCATACGTTGTGCAACTAATACAGTCGTGCCCCCTGGCTCCTTGTCACATTACAGTGCCCCCGGCACCTTACACACTCCACCGCGCCATGCACCAAGCCACTGATACAGTCATACCCCTGGTTCTTTGTCACAATAGAGTGCCCTCGGAACCTCACACACTCCACGCACCTTGCGCCGTGCCACTGATACACGTGCCCCCTGGCTCCTTGTCAAAAAATAGTGCCCTCGGCACCTTACACACTTCGCCGTGCCATGCGCCGCGCCGCTAATACAGCCGTGCCCCATGGCTCTTTGACACACTTCAGTGCCCCCGACACCTCACACACTTCATTGCGCCCATGCATCCTGCAACTGATACAGCCATGCCCTAGGCTCTATGTCACAATGTCGTGCCCCCAGCACCATACGCACTTCATCCCGCACATGCACCATAGTCATGTTACATGCCCCCAGGCATCACACTCATTCACCACACCATGTGCCCTCGCCATGGACGTGGAACATGCTTTAACCCACTCTCTGGACTATGTAGCATCCTGCGGGGATAGACAACTCCTTCGGGACACTATCTCTTCTAGGGAGCTTTTTAACTCCCCTTCCGCTAGGTAGACGGCTCCTCCGGGATGCTACCTTAGCCCATCAGCTATACGGCTCCTCAGGGATGCTACCTCGACGCGCTCCGAGTGCTCCAGCATAAGGACTCACCCGCGGGGATAGGCGACTCCTCCGGGACACTATCTCTTCCAGGAAGCTTTTCAAATCCTCTTTCGCCAGGTAGACGGCTCCTCCGGAATGCTACCTCGGCCAGTCGGGTAGACGGATCCTCCAAGATGTTACCTTGACGAGCTCTGAGTGCTCCGGTACAAGGAGTCACCTACAGGATAGGCTCGCTCTCTAAGACACTATCTCTGCCAGGGAGCTTTTCAACTCCCCTTCAGCCAGGTAGACGGCTCCTCCAGAATACTACGTCGGCCGGCCAGGTGGACGGCTCCTTCGGGATGCTACCTTGGCCTATAGAATAGGCGACTCCTCCGGGACACTGTCTCCGTCAGGGAGCTTTTCAACTCCCCTTCCGCCAGGTAAAGGCTCCTCCTAGATGTTACCTCAGCCCGTCAGGTAGACGGCTCCTCCAAGATGCTACCTTGACACGCTCTGAGTGCTCTGGCACAAGGACTCACCCGCGGGATAGGCGACTCCTCCAGGACACTATCTCCATTAGGGTGTCTGCGTGACTGGCCTTCTTGCTCCGGAACTGGGGGCTTACGTTGGCACCCTTATAGAAAATGACCCCCGAGTCACTCTGAGATGAGAGCAAGTCTTTGGAAGGCATCATGCCTAGTTCGCCTGACAGTTAGGCTTCAAGTCTTCCCCACCACTGCTTGACCTGTGGGACTCTGCAAGGGCTTGGATTAATGGCTAGATTAAGGGGGTTCTCTGGCCACATCGATGCTGTGGGAGCCAGTTTTTCCAGATAGACAGAGCGACGCTGTGCGGGACATGCCGGGTGAATATGCGATTCGACGGTCCGTGGAGCACTAGAAGCTGTGGACCCCTTAGTGATGTGTCATTCCCAGGGAATGCCATGTGTTGCTTAATGATGTCATAATCTCAACCTCTATAAATAGAGGTCTTGAGAATTCATTTGGGAGTATTCCATCATTTGACATTTTCACTTTCTCACTCTAGAATCCTAGAGAGGAAAACATAAAGGATCTTGACTCTAAACCCAAGCATCAGATTGTGACTGTCGTCATATATTCTTATCACAGCACTGCAACCCTCAGGCTCTGTTTGGGAAGCCCTTGGTCTCTGCCCTTGATCCATCCTTACTGTGTCATCATCATACTTGGCATCTGACTCAGACTGCATTCCTTGTGGCATCTCTACGTCGACTGCGAACCCCCTTTCCTTGGTATCACCTTCTAAAAAGTCAAAATATTTAGAACTTTTTTAACTTAAAAAGAATATTTTTAAAAAAATATTTAGTTATTTAACCCCTTACATAAAAAAAACTTAAGAGTTTTCAAGTTCAAAAAAGTTATTAATCATTTGAGCCGAAAAAAATTAGAGTCTTTATTAATTAGGGTTCATCTAATCCTATCACTTGTTATTAATCAATTGAGCCAAAAAAATTAGAGTCTTTATTAATTGAGGTTCATCTAATCCTCTCACTTTATAAGAGTGAAATATGTGAAGACAATAGCCATATGAAACATGTTATGATGTAAATATATGATACCACAGGATACAATGCATCATAGAAAGACAATAATCATATGAAGAATATGTTGTCATGAAATAAAGGTATTCCAATAACTCTAATCCGAATATAGGATTATGTACTTGCCACGAATTCATATTATAATTAGGAACAAAATTGTATGATAAAATCAATTCTTATGCATTTAAAATTTCTAAAGAAACTTCAGTTTTACTATAGTTTTCTTACACTAATATGTCTGTAATTGAAATCTAGAATTAAACTTTAGTTTTATGATAATTTTAATGTACGAAAATGTTTACATTGAAATTTAATTAAAATTTATAGCATACACGTCAACATACAGATCTAAAATACAAAATTAAAAAAGGATTAAGTTTCTGATAAAATATTCAATCTAGTTTAAGTAAATTATGTTTAAATTTTTTTAAGGCTATAGAAAACATTGTTTTCTACAAGTTATTTTCATAAATTAAAATTGATGGAGAAGATGTAGTAGCTTGAAGTAGTTTAGCTTTAACGTGAATAGAAGCAGTAGGTTTTGATAAAAAAAATTTCAGTAATAAAAAAACACACAGGAGTTCAAGGGTGATTTTATATGTTTTAATAATTTTTTTTTAAAAGACAAAAGAACCCTTAACTCGAACTAAAGCATATATTCCTGTAAAGATAATATAAGAAAATATTCTTAATGTCCTAAGAGAAGTCAAATACACTCTTATTTTTTAACAACACTCTAATTCAAAATGAATATTTGATGGAAAAACATGTTTCAAGTGAAGATTTTAGTAAGGGCATCTTAAGGGAAAAAAATAATAAAAAATTTTAGCCATTTAACCCCCGTCAAGATTACATATGCATTTAAAAAAATCCTAAAAACTCTAGTTTTATGATATCTTCCTTATATCAATATGTCCGTATTAAAAATCTAGAATCAAACTTCAGGTTTACAACAATTTTAATGTACTAATATGTCTATATTGAAATTTATATACATGCAGAATAATTTAAATCTGTAGCATACACATCAACATACACATATTAAATACAAAATTAAAAAAGATTAAATTTCTGACAAAATATTGAATTTAGCTTAGGTATATTATATTTTTTGAATTTTTTTGAAACTATGTTCTCTACAATTTTTTCTTTAATCGAATATGACGGAGAAGATGTAGTAACTTTATTGTAATTTAAGTCAAAATATCTCTTTACTATGATAAAAAACATATATTCTAATAAAGATAATTTAACGAAAGAGACTTGATATTATATGAAAAGTAAAAAAAATACTCTTATTTTTTTAAAAAACTTATTAAAAATAGGTATTTAATGAAAAGAAAGGTTTTTAATCAAAAGTTAAAACAATCTTTAACCCTAACAAAAATATATATTCCAATAATGGTATTTTTAGGAAAGATGTTTGATATCCTATGAGAAGTCAAAAAACCTTCATTTTTAAATAAAACTCTAATTTAGAAAGGGTATTTAATGGAAAAGAAATGTTATAAGTCAAAAATACCCTTACTCACTCTTAATCTTTTATGGAAATATCAATTAGAAAAGAGTAATTTAAGAAAACACCCTTATTTTTGTAAACACTTATTAAAAATAGATATTTAATGAAAAGAAAAGTTTTATTCAAAAGTTAAAACAATCCTTAACTCTAACAAAAACATATATTCCAATAATGGTATTTTAAGAAAATATGTTTAATATCCTATGAGAAGTCCAAAATACTCTCATTTTAAAATAAAACTCTAATTTAGAAAGGGTGTTTAATGGGAAAGATTTTAGTAAGGGCATCTCTAATTTAGAAAGGGTGTTAAACGACTTGGTTTTTATTATTAGTTTCTTATTGAGGATGAGACCGGTGAAGTACTTCAAAATTAAACTAACCCACCTTAAATTAGCATCATTTGTGGGTACGAGATTCATTTCTCTGAAAGGTTTTTTTGTCGTACTACACTTCTGACCCATCGTGTGTAGGAAACTACATTGGCATCCGTTACTGTGGTTATGTTCAGTTATTCTTCTTCTAGAATAACTCAATTACCATTGCATACACCAGCCCTAGGCTCAGAATAAAACCATCACTAATATCAGTTCCTCTCATCTTTGTCTCAAATGTCTATAGATCACCATCCTCTGTAATGCCATTGTCTCCTACTTCCTTTCTCGTCCACATTTTTTGTACCAAACCCTCCATCGCAAGTACCACCATCGAATCCATTACTTGAAGAAACACGTGAGTTTGTTACTATTGTGCTTTAAGTAGCTTTGGAACCGTGGAAGCAAAATTGATGTGAAGAATTTGGAGGGAAAATTGAAAGAGAAGTTTGGGAGAATAGGGAAGAGAAATATAAGAAAGGGAAAGAGAGAAAGTGATTTACACTTTTTCTCGTTGATCAAACTTTTTTCTTGTTTATGAAACCTGATCTTTAGTACATTTTGTGACTTAAACTCTCTTTACATCCTTTGCATTCACTGAGTATTACAAGTGGGAAATATGATATTGAAATAAGAAGAAGACGACACATGTTGTGTACGTGTTAACTAACAAGTGGCAGAGTGGCCAGTACGTGTGTTGTTTTAAGTTGAAGTCCAAAGATTCAAATTCAAAGGCTTTGCCATATAAAGGGCTCTTGCCTCTCCCAAGAATCATAAGCTTCAGAGTAACGAAGATATGTATTTGAATGAATATTTAAGTGATATCTTATGTCATTCTGGTCTTTCTGAAGCCAAGAATATTGTAGTGTGCTTTAAACTATACCTTTTAAATATTTTTTTTAGTGTTTAAGTCCATTCGACAATTTTCAATTTATCTAAAGGCTATATGGCTGGGCCTAGAGTTGTCCAAGCTTAGCTCTAATCATATTTGAGCCAAGCATGAAGCTTTAGACCTTTTTAATCGAGTTGGGTAAGTAATGCCCAAGCTCCGCTTGCATCTAGATCGGGCTTTTGGCCTATTTCATGCCTGAGAAGAAAAGATTTTGCATTTTTATTTTCTTATAGAAAGCATGGAAGATTTAAGCTCGACTAAAACCCATTTGAGATTGATTCTGAAAAACAGAATTTTGCTTAAATGTTTAATTTACTTTAAGTAGAATCATTTTACTATTTGACAAAAGTATTTGTAAACTATCTTAAAGCTATAAAAGCGTTTGGATATAAAAAAAATGCTTAAATCGGCTCCATTATGACAAATGAAAATTATCTTAACATCACCTTTCTAAAGTGAATAAGAAATTTATTTATTAAGTATCCTCTATGTTCAAAAAGTTATTTTCATCTACCTATAAAAGTTGTTTATTTTTAACTTTAAATTAAAAACACCCACAATCTCACATTAATGCTTATAGTACAATAATTTTTGCAAAGTAGTTAAAGGGTATGAGATAGTATGGTAAATTAGAAGCTCAAACCTGTTTACCAGAAAAGTGATTATTTCATAATCTTCACTTTTCAGGATTATGGATATAATTAGTTTTTTAGCTTTTTGGGGCAGATTAAATCTCTTGATTTGTTTTGCCAAACACCCACAACTTAGATTAAATCAGGTTTGATCATCCCAAAATCAATCTAAAACACCTTCTTAATTGTAGGTCCCTAAATACACCTAGAAGGAGAGACCGGGGGGGGGGGGAGGGGGGGAGGGTTTGAATGGGTGTTTACAAAGAACAATACACATACAAAGAACAATATACAAATAAAAACTTTGTAGATGAAAATGAACAAGATAAAAAGTACATAGAGATTTGTGCTGATTTGGCCGCACATACCTACGTCCAACCCTCAAGCACTCCACAAAAAGGAGACTTTTTTGAGCCTTTCACTATTTAGACTAACCTCTGGTACTAGCTCAAACCATAGTATAATAGAGAATAGACTATCCAGGGCTAATAAACAGCTACAATTGAAATATGTGATTGCTGATAAGTGGAAATACAAAGAAAGTAACAAAATGAGCTAAATTTTCTTATGTGGGTAATGAGGAATGAACTTAGCCAAGAGAGTAGCTCAATGGATCTTTCCAAATGTTTCTCGCTCAAATGAATACGATGAATTTTTGTGCAAGAGAGTGAAAAGTAAGTTTAAAATGTTTTCAAGATAAATTAATGACTTTTCGCAGAAAAAAAAAGATGCCTTTACAGTAGAAGGAGAAATGATCGTTAAGCTCTAGGAAGGATTATAATAAAATTACAATTTAGTTGAACTGCTTCCATGATCAGTGGAACTGATTTTCACAAGTCAGTCGAACTGATTAGACAACAACCGAACTATTATTGAAAATCATTCAACTATGTCATCACTAATCAAAAGAATCGAACTAAAAACAAATTAGTCGAATTGTTTATCATATAAATGAAAATGGTTGGATTGTTATCCTAAAACAGTTGACCTAATGGAGAATAAAAACGCATTTGATTGAAAAATTTTAGTTGAACTGATTAGTAAATTTGTTCAATTGTTTTTCTCTATAAGATCATTTCACGGCTACAAGAAAACAGTCGAAATGGATTAAAACATTGGATTGATATGCAAACAGTCGAACTGATTTGTTAACGGTTGAACAATTTGTTAATGCTTCAACTGTTTTTGTTAGATATCCAAGGCGAATGTATTGATGAAAATGGTTGGAGTGTTTTGGTAAACGGTCAGACTGGTTCCATATTAATCGAACTGTTTACTCTTTCAGTTTGATTGTTTGTTTCAGTTAATAACACTTCGATTGTTTTTGTTAGTTATCCAAGACTGATGTATTGATGAAAATGGTTGGACGGTTTTGATAAACGGTCGGATTGGTTCCGTATCAATTGAAGTGTTTACTCTTTTAGCTTGACTGTTTGTTCTGGTTACTTTTTTGAAACGTCTATGAATGAAATGGTCAAACTATTTAGGAGAATAGTCACCCTCAAGAAAAGTTTTCTTTTGAGACCAGAGGCAAGATTCTCGATTTTGTTTATTTTTTTTTTTTTGGTAATCTTTAAGAGCTTGATGAAGATAACAACGGAATAAAATGGATACATCTAGACTACTTCTTCCATAAATTTTAAATGGTTGAGATAGAGATGTTTCGATCTTGAAAATGTGCAACAATTTTGGTGGAGTTTGAATCATTTCTTAATGTACAGGTTACACATCATAATGGATTGAAATCATTAAAATTAGGAATGTGAACTTAGGGGTCAACAATAGTTCATCAGCATAGTTGCATCTCAACATGACAAAAGTCCGAGCAGGGTCTATAACAAAACAAGCTCAATTTTGCCCAGGACCGGTGCGAAGCAGCTCGTGCTTCAAAATTTTGTTCAGGCTATGACTTATTCCATTATTATTAGAGAAAATTTGATGTCAATCTGCATAAATTCCTCTTCCTTTGTTTATTTTCATGATTGTATAGTTGGCATAGTTTATTACTCTTTTAGGATAGCTTAATCCTTTCCATGATTGTATAGTTGACTTATTCTTTTAAGATAGCTTAATCTTTTTCATGATTGTATAGTTGACTCATCCTTAATATTTTTCATGATTATATAGCTGACTTACTATTTTAGATTAGCTTAATCGTAGGAACCATAAACTATATCTAGCATTAATGAAATCAAGTCAGAGAATTGTTTATCTCTTCATGGTATCAGAGCAAGTTTACAGTTATCTTGTGCACATAAGTTTTCTTTTCTTATTTTTCTTTTTTTATTTTAGCCATGGAAGGAGAGCATGATGATCAGGTCAGTATGGGAAACGTAGTTGCTGGCTATGGCAAAACAATAGAGGTCGATTCACCATACTACCTCCATCCCTTCGATCATCCATGCCTAGTGTTCGTGACACATCCATTGACAGAAAATGGTGAGAACTACTTTACCTGGAGAAGAAACATGATGACCGCACTTGAATTGAAAAACAAAGTGGGGTTCATTGACAATTCCTTCACCAAGCCGGACGTCAACTCTCAAGACTTTCAGCCATGGGTGAAATGTAGCGTCATAGTTCTATCTTGGCTTACAAATTCTATAGCCAAGGAGATTCAAAGCAGTGCAGCCCATACTAAAGCAGCTAGTGAGTTGTGGGCAAATCTCCATGAGTGATTCACTCAAGGAATTGCACTAAGAATATATGAATTAAAGCGACCATTGCGCTCTTGCAACAAGAAAAGGCTTCTATTTCTACATATAATGGAAAATTAAAGGGGGTTTGGGGTGAACTACGAGCCCTAAATCCAATTCCAATTTGCTCATGCGATTGTACTTGTGGAGCAGCAAGAAAAATGCAGTCAATGAGGGAGGCAGAGAAAGTGTATGATTTATTAATTGGTCTAAATGATGCTTTCACAACTGTTCGTTCATAAATTCTGAGAGTGGATCCCCTGCCCACTCTTGGTTGATCCTATGCAATAGCTGCACAAGAAGAAAAATAAAAATTAATAGCGGCATCTCGCACACCAATGATAAAAACGACAACATTATTATCAAAAGGGAAAAAGACAAACGGCCATGACAATGTTGAATGGCAGCAGTGCTGCAGCCACTGTAACAAATTGAATCACACCAAGGAAACTTGCTATCAACTTGTGGGATATCCATCTCACTAGACTAGGAAACCAACCTGCGATGTGCAATTTAGAGGATTTGCGAATACGCCACACATTGGTGCCAGTGCCGCTCTGGTAGCCACCGTAAATACTCAAGATATTTAGCATCAATCACCGACACCAAGGCTGACAGCCATGCAACATCAGCAGTTGATCGCACTTTTGGGTGGGAGCGGTATTAATACTGGATCCCCACCAAACCCGATGACCAACTTTGCTGATAAGGAAAGGATACCTTGGATAATTGATACGGGCGCCACCAATTACATAACCCGTGACCCAGATTCTCCAATTGGGGCAGTGTCCAATTCTCATATACCTCATGTGCAGATTCCTAATGGAAATAGTATCCATGTGCAAGCTTTGGGCATAATAAAATTGAGCAAGGAATTGATACTTGAACAAGTCCCGGGTGTAAAAGGATTTTGTTTTAATTTACTATAAGTTAGAAAGTTTGCTCGTGATTTAAATTGTGCATTGGCTTTTTGGGCAGAATTGTGTGTTATACATGACTTACCCTTGATGAGGCCAATTGGAATGGGTAGAGAGTGGAATGGCTTATATTATTTGGAGTGAATGGGGGCAGGCAAGGCATTGATGGCAAATGCATAAGGGAGCGCAGCTTTGTGGCACCGTCAGTTGGGGCACATACTTATGAATTGTCTCACATTAGTTTTGAGTTTATCTTTTTCATCAGAAAATAAAGGGCAATGGGTTTGTGACGCTTGTTGTAGGGCAAAACAGACACAAGTTCCTTTTTCGCACTTGGGTATACCTCATTAAGCTTACATCGGAAACTACGGATTATATGTTGTATTTTTTTTATGTATACAAACACAATTTAATTATAAGGAAAAAATTTTGAGAACTGACAATGGTTTGGAGTTTGATCGTAATAGAATTGTTAACATACTATCATGAGAGTGGGATGGAAAGACAATCAAGTTGTGGAGATACTCCACATCAGAATGGGGTGGTGGAACGGAAGCATCATTATGTGTTAGAGGTTACGCGGGCATTAAAATTCCAGGCAAGCCTTCCTATTCAGTTTTGGGAAGAATGTGTTTTAACTGCTACATATTTGGTTAATCGTATGCCACTCTCCATTTTACAAAATAAATCACCTTATCAAGTTTTGCTCGGAAAAACTACCTAATTATGATCATTTGAAAAGCTTTGGTTGTCTTTGTTATGGGCACGTGAATAGTAAGCTAAGGGACAAATTTGCATCTTGTTCTCAACTGGGAGTGTTTGTAGGGTACCCGAATGGCAAAAAGTGTACCGGATCTTTGATCTTGAGGACAAACACATCTACATGTCTCGAGATGTCCGGTTCTTTGAAGAAAGCTATCCATTCGCTAGGCACAATCCCTTTGCTGTTCCTCATGAATCACAAAAATTCTTCAGCCTTTGGGCCTCATGCTACCATGAACAACCCACTTAATGTACACGTGCAAGAATAAGCCCGACAACATTATACGGACTGTTGTCCCATCGAGTGAATCCAATTGTGGAATTCTTAAACCACATTCTAATGAGCAGCAAGCTGAACCAAAGGAGGTTAATAAAGGAACCGATCTAGTTTTTGACCCGGATAAGATTATTTTGGGGGCTTCTGACTAAAACAACTCGACCCCATAATCAAATTCATCGCTCGACGAGATCTCAATTTCTGCAAAACACATGAGCAAGGTTTCCAACAATTGTCCGATTTTTATTTTGTGTCCCCTTCCATCGCTCCGCCGTGCTCACCCAATCCTTCAGCCAATTCAATGGCACAACCTTTATCTTAATGTCTCTCATATACCAAATTTTCTCACAATCATGTTTCATTCTTAGCGGCCATCTTTTCAATATATAAGCCGAAATCATTTGCACAGACAGTAAAATAAAAGAATTGGAGAGAAGCCATGGCTAAGGAAATCTCGGCATTAGAAGCTAACAAAACTTGGACAATGGCTGTATTGCCTCCCGGGAAGAAAGCAATTGACTCTAAGTGCGTTTATAAAATTAAGTATCACCCTGATGGAAGCACAGAGTGGTACAAGACTCAGCTGGTTGCCAAAGGCTATACCCTAATTGAAGGAATTAACTTTCACGAGACATTCGCTCTAGTAGCCAATTTAGTCACTTTCATATGCTCATTGGCGGTTGCATCAATTCATAGTTGGCCTTTACACCAGCTGAATGTTAACAACGCATTTCTTCATGGTGATTTACATGAAAGTCCCATAGGGGTTTGCCCAAAAGGGGAGCATCGTGTTTGCCGATTACAAAAGTTCTTGTATGGTCTCCAGCAAGCTTTACGAAACTGGTTTAAAAAATTCACCATATCCTTGCTTGCAATTGGGTTTCAACAATTAAATGTCGATCACTCATTGTTCACATTTTGCCAAGGTGCTTCTTTTCTTGCTATTCTCATATATGTTGATGATGTTGTTATCACGGGTACAGACCCTGTTAGGATACATAAATTGAAACGGTATTTGGATCAAAATTTCACATAAAAAACCTTGGTAAACTGAAATATTTTTGGGCATTGAGGTGGCTCGGTCTACTACTGGGTTTCTTTGAGTTAGCGGAAATATGTACTTGACATACTGTCTAAGAGTGGTCTATTGGGTAGCAAAACCCTCCTCTACGCCTATGGACCAACAAGACAAACTCACCCCCGACACTGTTTCCATATGTTCTAATCCTAGTCACTATAGATGATTAGTTGGCAGATTTCTCTATCTTACTATTACACATCCATATATTAGTTATGTAGTTCATGTCCTCAGCCAATTCATCCATGCCCCTTGACAGCCCATCTTGATGCAGCTCTTCAGGGGTTGCGATATTTAAAGGGGGCACCTAGTTAGGGGATTCTCCTTCCTACAACTAGTTCTTTGACGCTCCGTGCATATTGTGATGCAGACTGGGCTGGTTGCCCATCCACACGGAGATCTACTACGGGTTACGTTATATTTCTAGGGTCTTTCCCCATTTCATGGAGGTCTAAGAAACAATCTGTTGTTTCTCTTTCTTCTGCAGAAGCTAAGTATAAAGCCATGGCTACAACATCCAATGAGATCATCCGGCTGGTTTGGTTATAACAGGATCTTCACGTTCCTTTACTTCCCAAGTTTCCTTATTTTGTGATAGCCAAGTGGCTATTAACATCCCTGCCATTCCGGTTTTTCATGAGCATACAAAACACATTAAGATTGACTGTCATTTTAGTCACCAACATATTCAGTCTCAGGTGCTCATCTCAAAGTCCATATCCTCTCAATTCCAATTGGCTAATATCTTCACCAAAGCACTTGGATGGGATCGCTTCATGATTTGCTTGTCGAGCTGGGCATTTCCAATCTCCATGCGCCAACTTAAGGGGGAGTATTGGAGGAAATTGGGTGTCAATTGCATAAATTCCTCTTGCTTTGTTTATTTTCATGATTGTATAGTTGACATAGCTTATTTCCCTAGTTGTATAGTTGACTTACTCCTTTAGAATAGCTTGATCCTTTCCGTAGTTGTATAGTTAACTTTCCCTTTTAGGATAGCTTAATCTTTTCAATGATTGTATAGTTAACTTACTCTTTTAGGAGCTTAATGGTAGGAACCATGCAGTATATACGTAACCTATTCTAGCATCAATGAAACCAAGTCAGAGAATAGTTTCTCTCTTCAATTAGTAATTACTTGCCAATCCTAATAAGATCTTGCCAACAAGTAGGCTTCGAGCGTATTAGAACTCGTTATCAGTCCTCTTCTTTTGGCTAAACGAAGGAGTGGTGTCAAAATGATGGACTTTTATCTCCATGGAGATAATATCCAACAACTGCTGATTTAAACTCTAGAGCAGGAGAATCCAAATCATCAAAGTTTAACCAATTAAAGGTTGGTATATTCGATGGAGAACGTGGAGCCATTAAAATCTGATATATATATTTACAAATAGTAAAGAAATTACAGTGCATATACGCATAATATAAATTGTTATTGATATTTGTGATAAATAAGTACCACTTATCTCGTATTGTTTTGTATTTTCTTTACTAAAAGTAGATAAGCTATATAACCAAGGCCTTTATTCAGATAATATATAAAACATATTTTTAGAAATTGACACCTTTTTTAGAGTTTTTATTTTCTTAGATCCACTTCCTTGTGAAACAAGTCAATAGTCATTTAGCAGGTCTATCCTTCATGACGTTCCTTCGTAGACCCGGGATGTGGATATCTTTGATGTAGTCTTTCCAAGATATGCTCCATAGGTCAAAATCAAACTCCTTTTTTTCTTCTTCAGACATGCAATCCATCAATCTCAGAACGTTGCTACAATCAAACCTACATGACGAGCCACAGTTATGTGAGTTATGTTTGAAGAATAAGACAAGTTTGGACCAAGCTAGTAACCAAAATCTAAGTCTGTCAAATGAATAGATGATTTATATTATCAGCAATAGCCAACTTAAGAAATCGTAACTAGTTTTACCTTCCAGCATAAAATGCGTATGCCTCGTATATTTTTGCCAAGTATACTCCAAGCTCAACTGATTTTCTGCAGAGAGTTTCCATTCTTTGAGACGTGATCCTGTTTGAATTGGCTTTAGGCATTAGCCCGAAGCGACGAATAGCCATTTCGCGAAGGTGAGAGGAGAACTCTTCCATAGAGGTGAAATGCCTGAACTTTGATACACAAATCTGCCTCCCGTTCGAGTCTGACCATGGCGAAGAACTAAAGTGTTCGTTAACCATATTAGTCAAGTCTTGGATAACTAACGGGTTCACGATGGACGAAGCAATCTGGTAGACATTCAACTCTGGGTTTCCAACAGCTCCATGCTTTGCAATGGCTGCCAAGGTTGCATTAACAACCATGTCAACTGGCACCTGCCACAAGTCACGTTAAGATCAAGTTTAGGAGTTAGGAGACGTCTACCTAAACAGAACAAACCTCTCAAGGGATAAAGCATTAGCTCTCTTTTTAAATTGTTCTCGGACGAGAAATCTACATATGAATTCTTAGTGTATATATCACAAAAAGCCTTTAATTAGATGGAACAAACTTCAGAAAAATTGCCAAGTCAAGGTAGAGACATGTTGTAGCTAAAGAGCAAGCCTTCACAGCTAAAAATCCTCCTAATTTGAGTGTCACATCAAAGAATTCTAAAGAAAAGCAATAGTTACTTTTTGACATTACGACTCTTAAAGTTATCGTGTAAAGAGGCAGAACTTTGCTTAATGACTAAGGCGGGTGAAACTTGATCGATTAGTTTTCCTTATCTATTGGAAACTTTGACGTTTAAACCAGAAGCAACATTTGGTATATTGCCGCTGTGTCTTCAATCCTTTAATAACAACACTTCTATTCTTCTCTCTGTCTACTGTCTTTACCGGGTCAATAAGTCCACTAGCGTGTGTGTGTGAAAAGATACCAATTATCACACACTTAATTATACTTTGAAAAAACACTTGTAGTGACATTAATATTTTAAGTATATACATGAAAACACTCATCGGCATGTTCAACAGAAAAATGGCAAGTCAATGAAGAAATGATGAGCTTGGCAGATACCAGTTATACTTTTAGAGCTTGATTCAAGACTATCGCACCATTTGTAATGACATTAGTTACTTTGTGCTAGACTTTGTACTCGCACGTTCAACAGAAAAATGGCAAGTTAATGAAGAAATGATGAGCTTGGCAGATACCAGTTATACTTTCAGAGCTTGATTCGAGAGTATTGCACCATTTTTATGCTAGAGTATTATAGTCGTTAGGCTACCTATTTTAATGTTGGTTTTAGGGTTTACTACTATTAGTCATTATTCTCAGCATTCATTTTCTACGGCCATATTTTTATTACTAAATTTGTTTACTATATTTAATTTTTTGAATGAAAATTTTTGTAAACTATTTCCAACGATTATATTTGCATATAACTTTATCCTCCTCACTCACCTATAAGAAGAGATTTGTCCTACCATTTCCAAGATCCTAAGTAAAGCTATATGTGATATCCCACATCAAGAGTGAGATATAACGAGATTGTCCTTCTAAGACCTTATCTATAATCTTCGAAGTACCTATACAGATAGCCCTACTGAGGGAGGCATGCCATCTGGTGGGGCTTTGGACATTGTCATTACAGTTATCTTATAAGCGACGACTCTCGAAAGCTCGAGTTAGGTTATTCAGTTGGGTAGCCGATGGCTGGAAGAAATAAAAGTAAGGCCATGTAATCCCACGCCAAGAGGGTGGTTGGGGCAATAAATGGTGAGTTAGGTATACCCCCACATTGGCTAAAGAAGAAGATTTCTGACTATGAGTGATTGAGCCTTAGCGAGGACGCTAAGGCATAATGAGGGGAGGTTTGTGATACTTTATATTGGATGTGGGATATTCTAATGATCTTAGAAACACCCATATGGCTAGAACCTTTGAGGGAGACATTTTGTGGAGGGACCGTAGACTGGGTCGTTACATTATGTATTATGTATTTTTTTTTGGTGATTTTCAAACCTAGAAGTTTGGGGCATATTGGTAGGATACAAGTTGACTGCTTCATTCGTTTGTGGAGAAATATGATTGAAGCAACAGTTTGAGATGGTTATGTATCGTGGAGGTAATATATCAAAACCTTATTGGACTGGTGACTCACCGAAGGGGCACATATTATCTTAAGAGGGCAACCTACTGCAAGCCTTGCCTATATGCTCTATTTTATCTTCTTCAAAATATTTGCACATTTTCCGTATTATTCTCAATGGTACCTTGTATTACAAGGCCTCTTCTATTTCTTAGAGCTCTATAATAGGGTATCGAATATGGTTCCACATCTTTTATTACTATTTACTATGTATATTTGTCACTAAAAGGATGCTTTGTGTAGCTTTAGCGACAAATAAAATGTGAAAAGGTGTAAATATAAAAAGAACAAAAAGATGTGTAGATAACCTCACCTTATTTTGTAATAGGGATAATTAACTAATGACCCTCTATACTATACATAGTGTGCGATTTTCCCCCCTCCACTTCAAAATTAGCTAATAAACCCCCTCATACTTATGAAAATTGGGCACCTTAAGCAAAAACAGTTAAATTTAACAACGCATGGTCAACAAATGCATTGACTAACGATTTTTTTAAATGACATTCTTGCCTTTCTTCTACATGTCTTCACTCCCTTCCTTTATCTGCGCGCACGCTCGCGCACACACACACACACACACACACACACAGAGTAACAAAAACTAACAGGAACAAAAAATTAGAAATACATGTAGAGAGAGAAAGTCTAGAGAGAGAGAGCCAGACACAGAGTTTTTAAGGGGGTAGGGGGAGTGGTATTGGGGGGGGGGGGAAGAAGGAAGGCATGTATGGAAGTGCAGGTTTCTATTATTATGTTGAGCACTATAAGAAAAGATATTTTTTGCGACGGAAGTTTAGCGATAGAATAACTTTCATCGCTAAAAGTCCTTTAAGCGACGGATTAACCCGTCGGTAATAGTCCGTCATTAAAAAAGTTTGCCGACAAAATGTTCCGTCGCTATAAGGTATTTGACGACGGCCTTTTAATGACGGGACAACCGTCCCTAGGGTTTTTTTTAAAAAAGGTTTAAGCGAAAGAATTCTACCGTTGCTAAAAATTCCATCGGTAAAAGTGGAAAAAAGGCACTTTTATTGACAGTCTTTTAGCGACAGTAGAATTCCGTCACTAAAAGTCATCCCTTAAAACACACAGATCTGCTCTCTCTCTCTCTCTCTCTCTCTCTTACCTCTCACCCACCCACTGGCGTTCTCACCTCCTACGGCGACCTAGGGCGACCCACCTGTGGCGAGACCCCCATATTCCCCTTACGCCCCCCCGTGAGTTGTTCCACTGCCACCACCTGCGGCTATTTTTTCCACCACTTGCGACTACCGGTTGCCCGAATTCTGCTATTTTCATACAATCTCTGATTCAAAGTCCTCCGAATTCTTCAAATTCAAATAAGCTTATAACTTTTCACTTCCTCACATACGTCGTGTATTTAATCGATACACTACTGGCTACGAATGTACCTATCAAATTTAGATTTGAACAGTGCTCTAAGCCATAAGAATGGATGACTTACCTTCGTATCTGATTAACAATACATATCAAAATCTGGGAGTTGGTTATGGTGGTGTTGGTAATGTCTATATTTTACAGTTTATATTCCTTGTCTTTCTTTTTGAGAACTATATATGTTGTCACTTCTGAACCAGTCCCCCAACCCATCAAATCAAAAAGAAACAATAACTAATTTTTTATTAAGGGCATCTGAGACTTGAGAGGGTACAAATTATAATGCACAAAGCATGTTGTGTGATTAAGGACATCTGTGATGAAGCGACTACTAGTTTGAGAACAATCGATGGTGTTTCTGTGTGTGTGCATGTCGCAGTAGCTGTGTTAGGGGAGTGTGTATGTGTAGTTTGTTGTGTGTTAGTGGGAAGGGGTGCATGGTTTAAAGAAAAAAATGGCTGTGAGGATATGTGGGTTTGGAGGGAGAGAGGCTGTCATAGGCAGCCTATATGTTGGTGTTTCTATGTGTGTGCATGTGTTTGGATGTCGTGTGCACACATGTGTGTTCTTGTTGAGTGTTTTGAGTGGTGTGTGAGTTGTGTTTTGAAGTAAGTGTGGTTTATTGAGAGGTGTAGCATTATTGGGCTTTGTGGGTTGGTTTTTTGTGTGGTGAGTTATGCGCGATGTAGTGTATGTGTGTGTAAATGGGTAAGTATGCATGTGTTTATGTATCGGTGAGTGCAAGGTAGTGTGTAAGTAGGTGTACTGTGCCCTTATGTGCTTGTGCATGTGGATTGTGTGGTTGTACTATGTGCAAGGCAAATCTTGTATAGAATTAGGAGAGGCCTTAGAAATTAAGAGACCAAATAAGAAATTTTGTTCGAGCTATCAGGGTATGTTCTTTACTATAAACTGATGAACCTTGGTGGGTTTGTGCATGTATTGAGACGCTATGTTAACAAAAACTACACCGTTTGGACGAGTGAGGGTGAGATATTATAGTGCACAGACAATGGAATGAAATTTGGTAGGACCAGAGAATGGAACGCCCCCTTCTTTTAACAAAATGTGGAAGTAGAAATAGGGGATGGACTAACATACCAGTTTATATAAGTACATGTTGACTACCAACTCTCAAAAGCTCGAGTATGTCGTCTAGTATGGGTTGCTAGTGTGAGCCAGGTGTGGTTCACATAGCTAAAGAGAAAGTTCATGAGCTATGTGGGACTGAGCCTTAGCAACAAGGCTAATGCATAAATAGGAAAGTTGTGATATCCCATGACTCTAGGTTTGACTAATGCATCCCAAGATAGAGTGCCTGATTAAACATTCATAAATAGTGCAGCAGTATGTGGTTCTCTACGTTATCTTAGATCATGTGCATACTTTTGCGAGAGATTAAGGCGGTAGAAAATTATTTGATATTGATCTGCTTAACTGTGCATGGTTCTCTATCTACTTTGTAATCGACAATTCTAATTGTTAGATTTCTTTATATCAATTTTCATTCTTTATATAATTTTGTTAACTATGCATTGAGCATTTGAGAGAATTTAAAATTTGAGATTGTTGATAGAGGATGGGACCCAATTGGATTGAAATATTTGTTAGGTAACACGGACACCGCGTCCGATTGACACCGACACCGATTTGCTTTATACTTGTGGACGTTTCTTTAAGAGTTGTCCGACACTTCTTCGAAAGATGTCCGACACGGTATCCAGTAATTAGAAATTAAATCAATATCTATGGACACCGTTGAGAAGTATTGAACACATGTCTAGGTGTGTCGGTGAGGTGTCGAGGTGTCGGTAGGTCACGGACACCGTGTCCGATCGACACCGACACCGAAATGTCACATTTTGGCTTTATACTTGTCGACACTTCTTTAAGAGATGTCCGACACCTCTTGAAGCGGTGTCCGACACGGTGTCCGTTAATTAAAAAATAAATCAATGTCTTCGAACACCGCTGAGAGGTGTCGGACACGTGTCCGGAGGTACGGACACGTGTCGGTAGGTGTCGGACACTATACCGACACCCTATGGACACGTGTCGGTAGGTGTCGGACACTATACCGACACCCTATATGAGGTGTCGGTGCTTTACATCTATTTTCATTCTTAATATAATTTTGTTAACTATGAATTGAGTATTTGAAAAATTGAGAATTGAGATTGTTGACTGTGCATTGAGAATTGAGATTATTGCCGGAGGATGAGACCTAATTGGATTGAGATATCTGTTAGGTAGCACGAACACAGACACTGAGTCCGATTGACACTGACACCGATTTGCTTTATACTTATGGACGCTTCTTCAAGAGTTGTCCAACATTTCATCGAGAGGTGTCCGACACGGTATCCAGTAATTAAAAATTAAATCAATATCTATGGACACTGTTGAGAGGTGTTGGATACGTGTCCTAGTGTGTTGGTGAGGTGTCGAGGTATCGGATGCGTGTCCTGTTGCGTCAGTGAGGTGTTGAGGTGTCAGTAGGTCACGGACACCGTGTCTGATCGACACCGACACAGAAATGTCACATTTTGGCTTTATACTTGTCGACACCTCTTCAAGAAGTGTCCGAAACCTCTTAAAGCGGTGTTCGAGAATAAAAACATAAATCAATTTCTTCAGACACCGCTGAGAGGTGTCGGAGGGCGGTAGGTGTCAAACACGTGTCCGAAGGTGTCAGACACCATACCGACACCCTATATGAGGTATCGGTGCTTTACATCAATTTTCATTCTTTATAGAATTTTGTTAACTGTTCATTGAGCATTTGAAAATTTGAGAATTGAGATTGTTGACTGTGCATTGAGAATTGAGAATTGGGATTGTTGACGGAAGATGGGACCCAATTCGATTGAGATATCTTTTATTTAGCACAGATACAGACACAACGTTCAATCGACACAGACACCGATTTGCTTTATACTTGTGGACGCCTCTTCAAGAGTTGTTTGACACTTATTCGAGAGGTGTCGAACACTTATTCGAGAGGTGTCCGACATGGTATTCGATAATTAAAAATTAAATCAATATCTGTGGACACCGCTGAGAGGTGTCGAACACGTGTCCTAGTGTGTTGGTGAGGTGTCGAGCTGTTGGATACGTGTCTTGGTGTGTCGGTGACGTGTCGAGGTGTCGGAAGGTCATGGACACCGTGTCCGATCGACACCAACACCGAAATGTCACATTTTGGCTTTATACTTGTCGACACCTCTTTAAGAAGTGTCCGACACCTCTTGAAGGGTATCCAGCACGGTGTCCGGCAATTAAAAAATAAATCAATGTCTTTGCACACCGTTAAGAGGTATCAGACACGTGTTGGTAGGTGCTGGACACGTGTCCGGAGGTGTCAGACACCATACCGATACCCTATATGTGGTATCGGTGCTTTACATCAATTTTCATCTTTATATAATTTTGTTAACTGTTCATTGAGCATTTGAAAAATTGAGAATTGAGATTGTTGACTGTGCATTGAGAATTGGGATTGTTGACGGAGGATGAGACCCAATTGGATTGAGATATCTATTAGGTAGCACGGACACAGACACAGCGTTCGATCGACACAGACACCGATTTACTTTATACTTGTGGACGCCTCTTCAAGAGTTGTCCGACACGGTATCCAATAATTAGAAATTAAATCAATATCTATGGACACCGCCGAGAGGTGTTGGATACGTGTCCTAGTGTGTTGGTGAGGTGTCGAGGTGTCAGATACGTGTCCTGGTGTGTTGGTGAGGTGTCTAGGTGTCGGTAGGTCACGGACACCGCGTCCGATCGACACCGACACCGAAAAGTCACATTTTGGCTTTATACTTGTGGACACCTCTTCAAGTAGTGTCCGACACCTCTTAAAGCGGTGTCTGGCAATTAAAAATAAATCAATGTCTTCGGACACCGTTGAGAGGTGTCGGACACGTGTCGATAGGTGTCAGACACGTGTCCGGAGGTGTCAGACACCATACCGACACCCTCTATGAGGTATCGGTGCTTTACATCAATTTTCATTCTTTATATAATTTTGTTAACTGTTCATTGAGCATTTGAAAATTTGAGAATTGAGATTGTTGACTGTGCATTGAGAATTGAGATTGTTGATGGAGGATGGGACCCAATTGGATTGAGATATCTGTTAGGTAGCACGGACACGAACACATTGTCTGACACTTCTTCGAGAGGTGTTCGACACGGTATCCGATAATCAAAAATTAAATCAATATCTATGGACACCGCTGAGAGGTGTCGGACACATGTCTGGGTGTGTCGATAGGTCACGGACACCGCGTTCGTTGATACCGACACCAAAATGTCACATTTTTGCTTTATACTTGTCAACACCTTTTCAAAAGGTGTTCGGCACCTCTTGAAGCAGTGTCTGACACGGTGTCCGGCAATTAAAAAATAAATCAATGTCTTCGGACACCGCTGAGAGGTGTCGGACACGTGTCCAGAAGTGTCAGACACGTGTCAGTAGGTGTCGGACACCATACCGACACCATGTATAGGTGTCAGTGCATTATATCAATTTTCATTCTTTATATAATTTTGTTAACTGTGCATTGAGCATTTGAGAATTGAGATTGTTGACGGAGGATGGGACCCAATTGATTTGAGATATCTGTGAATTAGTTGAATGGTTGGTTGTTGAATTTAGGTTAACGCGATATTTTTAGCACCCCCTGGAATCTCATCATGGCTCCACTATTGGCTATAATTAGCCCTAATTAGTCCCGATTAGCTCTAATTAGCCTAATTAATTGTAATTAACCCTAAGAACCCATGTCAATGAACCCTAATTAGCTGTAATTACCCTAAATTAGTCCTAATTAATACTAATTAGCCCACATTAAACCCTAATTAGCCCTAATTACTCATATCTTAGTAACCCGTAATTAGATTAATTGAACCCTAAAACCTAACTAAACTCTGATTAGCTCTAATGAACCCAACTACGCGCATATTGATTATAGTTTGCCTAATTAGTCGTAATTAACCCTAACAACTCAATTAAGCCTAATTAGCCCTAATTAGGACTAATCAACACAACTCCGCACAATTAAACCCTAATTAGTTATGAATAACCCTAATTAGTCCTAATCAACCCTAATTAGCTTTAGTTAGCTCGCGGTAGTCCTCATCAATACTAATTAGCCCTAACATATCTTAATAAACCCTAATTAGATTAATTAAATCCTAAATGCTAAACCCTAAATTGTAATTAACCCTAATAACCCAGTTAACCCTAATTAGCCCTAATCACCACTAATCAACAATAATCCACACAATTAAACCCTAATTAGCCCTTATTAGTACTAATCAACCCTAATTAGCTATAATTAGCCCAAAGTACTCCTAACTACCAATGCATTCTTTATATTCATTGTTGTTTTGCGAAGTCTATTGGCGAGATGGTTCAACTCGTTGCCAACGAATTCTATTTAAAGTGAAATTGGTAACATATGCAACGATCTTTCTGTAATTTTGATATTTCGAAAAGATTCTAGCATATATTACCAATTTTTGAACACATGCATGCATAAGAACCCTTAGTTCTCGTTCAAAGGTACTCATTACAAAGTACTGCTTTATAATGAGCCTTTGAATGTCCAGTTTGGACAAAAAAGCTACGTGTTTATAAAATAGTGTTTCAACTCATGCTCTGTGTTCTATGTCATGGATATTTGGTACACATTCTCATGTGTTTCTCTGGGTGCATACAGATCTGGTGTTCTAACATCCATCAAACCTTGCAAGGTAAGGTTAGATGAATGTTAGAACACCTAATCGATGTCGTGTACTTGGAGAAATGCGGGGAGGTGCTGCCGAATTTTTCGCAGACATAGGACTAAGCATGAGTTCTTCACTGTTTTATAAACATGTGCTTTTCTGAATGGGATAGGACCACTACCTATTAGAGAATGGAGAGGAAATATATAGACATGTTGTCACATTCATGCATTCATATTTACATCGACCCTACCTAATGATTGGTCATAATTGAAGGTGGTATACAGTACGTTATTCAGTCGTCATGTCTGTCGATCGAAGTTGGATGAAAAGGAAGAATGCTGATGATTTTGAGGATCACGTTGACGAATTTCTCGACTTCGCTTATGCGCATCCTGCACATGTTGACTTTGATAAGATAAGGTGTCCGTGCGGTAGATGTGAGTTGTTGCATTGGAGAAAAAGAATTGAAGTAAAATGGCATCTTCGTCGGTACGGTTTTATGGGTGGATACACAAGGTGGACGCAGCACGGGAAAACGATAGTATTGTCGTTCAACCCGGCTAGTCAAACTGAAGTTAGGGAGGAGGCATGGTATGATTACCAAGATATGATTATGGATGCTGGGCATGCTAATGTTGACTGGGGTAACGACGGCGGTGACGACAGTCCCCAACAGCCGAACGAGGGGGCTCATCAGTTTTATGAGTTGTTGAGAGCTGCGGAAGAGCCATTGTGGGATGGAGCTCCGAAACACACACGAGTGTCTGCGGTTAGTAGGTTATTACAGTTGATATCAGACCACATGCTGAGTGAGAAAGGATTTAACGAGTTTGTTACCTTATTCAAAGAAATTTTGCCCAAAAATGAAAAGCTACCGTCGTCGTACTATGATGCGAAGAAGATGATGAGAAAACTTGGGTTGAGCTATGAGCGGATATATGCGTGCAATAACGATTGTGTATTGTTCTGAAAAGAGAATAAGGAGTTGTCAAGGTGTCCAGTATGTGATCATTCGAGGTACAAACCGGACAAAGGGAAGAAGAAAAATATTGCATGGAAGATATTGCGATATTTTCCGATCACACCACAGCTTCAGAAAATGTACTACTCCTCTAATGCGACTGAACATATGAGGGCTCACTGTGAGACTCGTAGCAACGATGTCGATGTGCTGACACACCCAGCTGATGGAGAGGCGTGGAAGGAGTTTGACCGCAGGCATCCAGTCTTTGCTCCGGAAGTTCAGAATGTTAGACTTGGTCTCGCAACCGATGGGTTCAAGTCTTTCGGTCAGTCTAGCATGTCTTACTCCAATGGCCTGTTATTATTGTCCCATATAACCTTCCACCAGGCATGTGCATGAAGAAGCCGTACATATTTTTGTCGTTGCTTATTCCCGAGTCGAAGAGTCCCGGCAAGGACATAGATATGTATTTAAGGCCGTTGATTGATTAAACAGTTATGGAATCATGGAGTCGAAACATATGATGCATCCCTTAAACAGAATTTTCAGATGAGGGCTGCTTTGATGTGGACTATACATGATTTCCCCGCATTGGGAATGACGTGTGGCTAGAGCACACATGGGAAGCTAGCATGCCCTGCTTGTATGGGCGTGAACCCCGGTCATACGTTAAAGCACGGCGGAAAGCCCTCGTGGTTCGGATGTCATTGAAAGCTTTTGCCACCGGACCATCAGTTTCGTAGGCAGAAGGATAAATTTGACGGGACAATCGAGCGTGAGGTTGTCACACTGGACTACCCATCTGGTGAAGAATTGCTCTCACACCTAGAGGCACTTGATACTAACATACCACATGGCAAGGGTGTGCCAGATCAAAAGATTCAAGGGTACGGGAAAGAGCACAACTGGAGGAAGCATTGTATTTTCTAGGAGTTAGCCTATTGGAGGACACTCATTATCTGAAACAACATGGATGTGATGCATATTGAGAAGAATGTTTTTGATAATGTGTTCAACACAGTGATGAATGTCAAGGGCAAATCGAAAGATCACCTTAAAGCGAGAAGGGATCTACAACAGTTGGGTGTACGCCGTGAATTGCATCCTCAGACAGTCAGCGGGAGGACGATATGAAAGCACCTTACTGTCTAGACAAGAAACAAGTGGAGAAGGTCTGTCAGTGGGTTAAGAATTTGAAGCTTCCGGATGGGTTTGCGTCCAACATATCTCGTTGTTGCAATGTATCGGAATGCAAGTTCGAAGGGATGAAGAGTCACGACTGCCACGTATTCATGGAGAGATTCATTCCTATTGCCTTCCGGGGACTGTTGTCACGGGTTGTATGCGAGACTTTGACTGAATTATCTCATTTCTTTCGAGATATGTGTTCTTCTACGATCCGGGTGAGTAACATGAAAGTGCTTGAGAAGAACATTGTGGTGATGATTTGCAAGCTGAAGAAAATCTTCCCACCTTCGTTCTTTGATTCAATGGAGCATCTGCCTGTTCACTTGGCATATGAAGCTAAGATAGGTGGACCCGTGCAATATCGGTGGATGTATCCCTTCGAGAGGTAATCCTTAAATTGTTACAGTTGTTCGTTTACACTAAATGCAAAACCTGTTATCATTGATATTCCACCTAACTCGATTCGCTAAACTTCTAGGTTCATGTTCCATTTGAAAAAAAAAGTTCGTAATAAAGCTCGGGTTGAGGACTCAATTGCGAAGGCTTACGTAATGGAAGAGCTTGTAAACTTTTGTAGCCAATATTTTGGGCCTGATGTTGATACAAGGTTAAGGCCGAAATGAGCCCGGATCAAGCACAAATTTAGAAGGGCAATTGTCAATATTCAAGCAGTCAGGTAGTTCGTTCGACCGAACCTATACTCGATGGCTAATGGATGAAGAGTACAGTGCTGCAACAATATATGCCCTTCTAAATTGCGATGAAGTTTCAGCATTCGTTGAGTAAGTTAACGTCTTAATTAAAAATATTGTTGTACATAATTGAAAATGTGTGATAAGCGAGTCAACTATATTGGTTTGTAGTGAGTTTGATGCGGAATCTTTAATCACTGATCCCGCAGGACTTGAATCTCATCGAAAATCACAATTTGTACAGTGGTTCAAAAAGCGTGTAATTCTTTAACGAAATTATATTATGTGTTATATACAGTTATGTGGCCAATTAGTATACTGATTTATCCTTAATTTTTACCATCATCTACAATAGGTTCAGTCAATGGATAGACCAGTAGCCTCCTGCTTGAAATTACTAGCTCAAGGCCCTAATAAACAAGCATCCTGTCATGGAGGCTATATCATCAACGGGTTTAGGTTTAACGTAAAAGATGATGACCGAACAAAACAAACCCAAAACAGTGGAGTCTTGGTCAACGGCGACTGTTATGCCGAGAATTGCATGGACTTTTATAGAGAGCTAGATGAGATTGTTGAGCTAGCATATTTGGGTTCCCAAAATCGCCTGGTAATGTTCAAGTGTACGTGGTTCGATGTCACATGCACTAGAGGAATCCATGTTAGCTCTAAAGGGATTGTAGATGTCAATGTCAAGTCGAGACTTGCATCAAACGAGCCGTTTGTGTTTGCTAGTCAAGCTGCACAAGTCTTTTATGCGGAGGACGTCGCAAATCCCAAATCTCATTGGTATACAGTTATCAAGTCCAAGAAATTGCCCGTGACATATGACAGTGAGCTAGACACCTTTCAAGCCGACCAACCACCTGTCTTGTTACCTGTTGAGGTGAACAACGAGGAGGACGATCTTCCTCTTCCACAAAACTTCATGTAGGAGAAGAAGTCGTAGATGATGACGCGAAAGACGTGGAAAGTGTTGAAGATGATGTGACTGAGTCTACTGATGAAGAGGATAAATTAAAAGATGAAGAGGTCGACGAGTCCCACGAAGAAGAGGATGACGAGTTTAGTGATGAAGATGATGATGATTTCAAAACAGAAAAATGATTGACTTGTACTGTTGTAACACCTCAAGAAATATGTTGTAACATTTTAGAACTTGGTTCATAGATTGTGTTTACATACCCGGTTCATATATATAAAGCTGATGATTTTTTCTGCCAAATTATTATTTTTAATGTGTTAATTTCTTTACAATTTATCTATACGAAGTCTGTTATGGATAGAATACGGGCTATATGTGGCCGGGGTGGACGCCGAGCTGCCTCCTCCCTGGTGGGTCCCACCTCGCCATTGCCCACTGATGACGAGGCACAGAGTGCTCGCGTACAGTAGACAGGGCCCTAGCTCTAGCCCCAGCCCCAGCCCCAGTAGTCGCCCCAGCTTGACGCCGATTCCTCCCACACGAGCGTTGATTCTCCTTCTTCTGTGGGGTCTACCTCCGGTATAGTTGATAACGGTGTTTAGTCAATTTTTGCTAGCCTTATATTTAAATTATATTTGAACTATATTAATTAATGTTGGTTGTTTGTAGAATCTCGACGAGGCTGTGACCAGACACGCGGGTATGCATCGACCCCCAGCGTAAACAGAGAGTTACGCTCACCCAAGAGGGGTAGCAAGTAAAAAAAATCACATCATGCCTTATATTTAAATTTTTGGGTATGTTAATTTATATTTGAACTGTATTAATGTATTTATGTACTTCTTTGGCAGGATCCTAGAGAATCAGGCGAGGATGAAGATCGGCGTTCTTGTGAAGGGCTGATTCTTTGAGCCACAGCTGTACTGGAAGGACTGGGATGCCGGGACGAGGGAGTCCTGTGGGAGGAGTGGCTGGTACAGTTAACACGATATTTTTTGCTATAGTATTTATTTAATTAGAATTTATTATTTAAACTAATTTGTGTAATTGGATGCCTTGCAGGATGGATTCACGTTTGACTCGCCTGATCAGCAGGCGCTGGGGCAGCAGGCCTTTTTTTGCATACATCGGCAAGAATTACCACCGGCTCCACGATGCACGGGACCGGTTGAAAAAGATGCTGCCCGAGGGTGCCCCGATGACGGTGTTGAAGAGATATCCCCCGCATTGGATATCTCTGATTGTATGGGGGTAGATGATTGATCGGTGGGTTGCGGATTCAGGCTGGGATGCCAAGAGTAAGAGCGGGGCTGAGAACAGACAGAACAAAGATCTGACGCACACGGGGGGGGGGGTCAGTGGCACACTACGTCATCCAACACAAGAATGCGGTTGAACACCCGGACCTGGAGGAGGATGAGATCGTAGCTCTGACTTATAGTCAGACGCACGTGCGGAAGAAGGACAAGGACGAGGCGTACCAGGCTGGCGACTATGTTTCAGATATTGCCCGGCGGATCGATGTAAGTTCAAGTCAATTTGTTTAATTATCTATCTTTCTATTCAATGTTTGGTACGTTAATGCCATAACATATCTTTAAATCTCTGTTTTTGCAGGCCTCGTATGAACAACTTAGGGGGTCCGAGCAGCAGTTCAGACAGCCATCAGCGTCCACTAGTACGGGTGCTAGTACTGGGGCGTTGAAGCGATGGCTGGATACACCAGAGGTCGTCAATCGGCCGAAAGGCCGCATACGTGGCCTGCCTAGCACGATTGCACGTGCCGTGATAGGAGCGTCCCCACCCCCCGGTGCCTCTCCACAGACACAGACTACGCAGCGTCCGTTGGACGAGGAGGAGATCCAACGCATTTCTACGGTGGTGTTGAGGATGATGATCAGGGAGTTGGATCAGTAGGGCACTAGGGCACTAGCTGCTGGACTCGGTAACCCTTGATGAGCCCCCTCTCATGCCCTCCCAGCTTGTACCCCCTCCCGACTTGTACTCTTCTCCCCTCCCCTAACCGGTTGTATCTGGTTCTTGGCTTGTACATTTTATTTTTCGTTAGAGTAAACATTTTTTAAAGTTATATCTAGTTGTTTTGTGTCTGTTGTAGGGTTAAATAATTGCTAATCGATCAGCAATTATTTAACCCTAATGTGCATTTAAGGCTTGACTAACTTTTTGTTTACAGGTTTGGGCATTAAAAAAATTATTTTTTAAAAAATATTGACTTTTAGCGACGGATTAATTTCATCTGTAAAATATTAACCGATTAAATTATTTTTGAAAAAAGAAAATAAATTAAAATATGAAAAATACAATAGCGACAGAAATTTTGTTGCTAATGTATAAAGATACCCGTCGCTGAATGTCCAATAATAGACGACTGATTTTGAAATTCAGTCGCAAAATTTTTAGCGATGGGCTTTATACGAGGGACTTTTAGCGACGGTGATTCTGTCGCTAAAAGTTTTAGCGACGAAATGTAGGCTTTTGGAGACGGATTTTTTCGTCGTCAAAGGCCTTATTCCTTGTGGTCGATGCAGCTCATCGGTAAGCTCCAAGACCTCTTACAGCTCTACGATGGCTCTCCTCTTCCTCCACCTCCACCATAGTTTTTTGTTTACCATCCTTACACTCGCTTGCCGCTGCTTCTATCGCTGCCGCAACAACAACAAGTGCCGCCACAGTACCTGTACTTTCCGTTTCTGTCAGTTATGATTGTTTGGAATGGACAAATTTGTTTTGTGTCCGAGTCCATCGGGTTTCGAATCAGATTGATTTGAGTATTGTTGCTTTGTTCGGATTCATTAATTGGTTGGATTTATCTTTGATTGTGAGATAATTGTGGCACATGATGCCTGTGTTTGTGTAATGTTGTGGAGTCCATCCTTATGTATTATGTGTGGTTTTTTTTTATGCATTCTCTGTGTGTAAGTGTTGGTGTGTACTTGTGGTGTTTCGATTTTGTTTCTTCCATGATAATGGGTAGCTATATGTAGAATGATGACTGCATATTTATATGCATAGATACTATCAGCTTTGTTCTAACTGATGATGTTCTCCTTGTGTTCAAGTAAAGTTATTTCCTGATGATGTTGGTGAGCGGTGGTGGAGATGAATTCGGTTAGAAGAATGACATTTAGCTAAAATAGGGTAAGGAGATAAGTGTATTTTGGTTAGTTCACACAGTTCATAACAGATCAGCTTAAGGTGCCCAATTTTCTAAGTGTGAGAGGGTTTAGTAGTTAATTTTGAAGTTGAGGGGGGGGGGGGGGAGATCGCACACCATGTATAGTACAGGGGATCATTAGCTAATTATCCCTTTGTAATACTCCCTCCGTCCCTTAAAAAGTGATACATTTGAGTTTGCACGTATATTAAGGATTTAAGTTATATATTGTGTGTCTTTCCCATTTTATCCTTTAGAGATAAGAGGAAAGAGAGTGGGCCATGAGAGAGAAATTTGGTTGGTAGAGTGTTAAATGTGGAGAGAGAAATAGAATAAAAAAAGTGTTAAGTGGTGGGTCAGGAGAGAGAAAATGAGTTGGTAGATAATTAAATGTGGTGAGAGAAATAAAATAAAAAAGTATAAAAGGATAAATATGTGAAAATACATACAAAATCTTTCCTAATTTGGAAGTGATTAATTTTTGTGGAACGACCCAAAAAAGAAATATGATCAATTTTTTAGAGACGGAAGGAGTATGTTACAGGAGTTGTAACCGGCTATCAATGTGTATATCTATTTACTTAATGATAATGCACCTTAATTTGCTTTTTCTAGGTAGTTTGGAGGTTCTTTATAATTGAGATCTTACAAAGTATGACAACACATCAACTCTTAATAATGCGGTTCTGCCAACCAAATGTTTGACAGGGAGAAATCTACGCCTTATTGTTTTTATTATATATTCATACTCCTTTAATGATTAACTATCATGAGATAAAAAATTTTATAAGATTATATATTCTATTTCTGTATCCATGCTGGAGAATTTCAATATTAAAGACATTTTTTTGACAAAAGACTAATTATCAGTTTATCAAAAGAAAAAAATAAAATAAATATTCAATTTGTTACTTTTTAGTCCAGTGAACATGTATCCATCACTACAACAACAAGATTCAGCAACTTTTGAACGTAACATAAAGGTTAAATTACAAAAATGGTCTTTTGTTTATTACCATTATGTGTTTAGTTTGCAATATATGAAATGTTTGAATATCGTTCATCCATGATCTTTTTTGGAATTTGTGTTAATTTTGACCGTCAAATGATCAAAATAAGGAACAAAAATTTAATTTAAGCATTCTTTTTATTTTGACCCTAAAAGGTCCATTTAAACCCGAATATGACCCAATTTTTACCCAGTTCTTCTCCCCAACAATCACCGTAATTTAGGGGTGAGTACCAAACCGTTTAAACAGATCAAACCAAGCCAATCCAATCCGAACTTTTCAAAAACCTTAACGGTTTGGTTTCAAAATTTTTAATCCGACCTTAGTTCGGTTCGGTTCACAGTTCACATTTTTCAAGCCGATTCTAAATCGAATCGAATCGAACCGAACCGACCTATGATGTATTAATTTATTTTTAGTAACATTCATTGATAATTATCACATACATAGTCATCAATATCTCTTCTACATTTACTCATTCTTTCTCATACATTAGTGAGCACATATATATTGACTGTAACAAGATTATATGCAATTTAGAAATAATATTGAACGTAACAAGATTATATACAATTTAGAAGAATAAAACTTCATTTTTTAATTATTGTTAGATCAAATATTAGTGTGAAAGGAACAACTTCTTTAAATGAGTGCAAACTGATCCAAACTGAGTAAACTGAACTGTTTGAACCAACCAAACCGATGGTATTTGGTTCTGCTCAGTTTACAATTTTTTAAATCGAAGGATAACTGTTCGGTTTGCGGTTTGACCCCCAAATCGTACTCACCCTTACCTTAAGCCTAAACAATGTCACACCATCACTGTCGTTGTTGCCAGTTACTCCCTAGGTGCGCCTCCACCTCCACACACCACATGCGTGCACCCCTGGAGACCAACAACAAGCATGCACCCCCACATACCGATCCATAACCCCCCCTTTTGAGGGTCGTGTTGGTGATTGGAGTAGATTTGAATGGTGACCGTAGATCGAGATAATGACGTCGATGTTAATGGGTGATGGCGGCCAATTGTGGGCGATCATGAGGGGGTGGTGGTGGATTGGGATGACTATGGGTGGTGGTGCGCGGGGGGGGGGGGGGGGAGAGAGAGAGGGGAATGGGGTGGTCGTGTAGGCGATGGTAGATGGAGAGGGGAGAAAAGAGGGAGTGGCGGGAACTGGGGTGGTTACGGGATGATGGATGGGGATGGGAGAGAAAATGGAGGGACGACAACTGGGTGAGGTGACCGGTGGGGGACCATGGATGGGGACGTGACAGGAGAGGGTGAGGCAGACTCAGCGAGTTGATTTGTGAGTTTTTTTTTCAAAGACATATTGCAGTTCTTTTACAATTTTGTCCCTCATTTGAGAACTTAATAGTTAAAATAAATGAAAAGAACCAAATAGATCACAGAAATGAAACATTTGATAAGTAGCAGACGAAATGCAACTAACAACAATAGATATGGCACCACTTTTGTCATTTACCCTGACATAAACAATTAGGTAATATTCAGGACTAATTTCATATCTCCAACATATAGCGAACTAATATTCACGTTTTGAAATTTTCATATCTCGAACATCTACTTAATTGTTTTCTGTTCTAACGTGTGGAGGTATACACGTCGATGGAGGGCCGCAAAGTTTCTTATATTGACGATAAGAGTCTATTGATTCTTATACTGTGTTTCTTTGAAATTTTAGAGGATATGACTCCTTAAAAAATAATTGAGAGCACTTAAATTTGATGAACGAGTATGGCATCGTCAAAAAAATACTAATACATAGAGCAATTTAGGCATAGTCCATTTGAATGCTATATATGTACCATCTTCATGACATCTCAATACCATTTACGTGATATAATAAAACATAAATTTTTGAATAAAGAAACTCCTCCTTCTTCATGTTTTCTTTAGTACCAGATTTCCAAATAGACAAAAAGCTATGTACATTCCTTTAAGTTGAACTGATGCAAGATAGTTGTATAGACCAACCACACCAGCACTGGGCTTGTCTAAATATCAATTTCTTGTTGCGATGTCTTTATAAACATCTAATTTTTGCATTGTCGCATCTATCTAATGTCATTTTGTAGTATTAAACATGATAATATTATTGGGCTCGTTCTCTAACAACTTAAGTTTTTAGACCTCTACTATACCAAAGTCTTGAGTTCGATTATTTCCGCTTGCATATCTGATCCCTTTTTAGCATAGTGCTATTTTCACTTAATTTTTATTTATTTCTGTTTTGATTCGTCTCTTCAAGTGCAATGGTTGCTTGCACGTGAGTTGCACGTGAGGGGGAGTATTAAGTATGATAATATTGTTGGGTCCATTCTTTAATAACTTAAACTTTTAGAGCAAATGATAACTTAACATGCAGATATAATCAAGTCACTACCATCATTACATATTGATATGTTTATAGCATATTCTTATGTGTTTCTATGTATTTTAGATATGATCAACGTTTGCCATGAATTTTTATGTAGGATTTGATTTCTTGCACGCACACAACAGTACTTGTTCTGAATTACATTTTCCCAATTTGTGGACATATTTTTTGTGATATTTCACATCGAATGCGGGATGATTTGTAATTGGCCTTATAAGACCCTACCCATGAACTCATAACTATTTATTTGGTTAGGCTTTTTGAGGGAGGCATTACCCTGTGGTGGGGACGTAGATTGAGTCGTTACATTTTTTCTTCCATTTGAACTCATTTCAGTAATTCTTTTATTTGCATTAGGTGCAATTGCTATAGCTCCTCTCTTGAAGATTTATTTCATGTGCTTTATGTGATTAATAAGGCCTTTGTGTCAGCTTTCGATCAACATACCATGAGCCTAGTTTTGTTAATATTGGTTGAGATCATGTCGGGATTTTTAATTTTCCCGATCTCATGAAAATCAGATGGCGACTCTTATTTCAGTGAAGGTTGGGCTTTATTATGCTTGCTTTGCGTTTTTGCTTATCGTTACTTCGTGTCCTATTTTTCTTAGCCATATTTATTACAATGGTACTGATCATATGTAAGTGTATTCAAACTTACTGATTTTTGCTACGTTTACATGTCTTATCTTCCTTAAAGCAAAGTACTAGGTATTCAAGTACCTGATGCACGCGCACTTTCTAGCAGCCCACCTGGTCAAGGATAATGGTTGAAACCCTTGATCTTCTAAAGATGCAAGACGATTTCCACTATGTTCTCACTACTACGACCAAAGAACCAAAGGGCATCCTAGCCATTGGTAAATCAAATAATTGCACGTACTAATTACCATCCAAATTAACTACCAGTGTGATGGATAACAGGAATATTTTGCGATTGAGTCAGAAGAGGGACCTCAAACCAGAATGCATTCTAACCAACACTCTGACCTGTAGCAGCTCACGAAGATTTGTTATATGATCTTAATCCGCATGTGTTGGTTATCATATGCTATGAAGTGATATGTCTTTTTTTTACCAATGTGATGTGATAAAATTAAAAGTTGTCCTGTTTAGGCACTAGATTTTTCGTTCGTTTAAGTCATCTTTTCATTTTCATTATTTCTTATGGTAAATGGAAAACAAAGGCTCAAATAAAAAAAAAAGTCAAAAGTATAGAAGTGCTTTCAACTCTAAGAAGTTTTCCTTAGGGTCGGAGTCAACTAACACCTTCTTGTGCCCTGTTGTATGTTTCCTCTATTATCCTTAATAAGTCGAGAGCATATGAAAATTTTCATGAAATAATAAATATTTACCCATTATCACATCCATTAATTTTTCAATAGACCAGTCACTTAAAGAGTTAATAAATATGGGTGGTTTTGAACTTGCATGTCGTAGTCTATCTTATTAGCACTTCTTTTTTACTTTTAGTGTTGATGATCATTTTCAAACTTAAGGTTTTAGTTTCACTTCCTGGAAATTGAATGTCATAAATTTTCGCGAAAAATTTTGGTTTTGAATTCAAATATTCAACTGAAAATTCAAGATACTATCAAAAAGAGGCTGTGACTTCCTTTCGTAATAAAATTATCCCAGTCGCCCACTTGAAACAAGCCGCGTCCTATCCTCTATTGATATCAAGAATTTTCTTGTTATCTAAGGTCACTCTCTGACTCCTATAATGGACACTTATCTAGGGGGAAAAAAAACCCCTGCTAGGTTAAGACCGTTAAAAAGAGCAGTTTATGCGAAGCTAGGGCATAAAAGAAATTGAAATAAAAGTAAAAAAAACCCCAAAGAATGTAAGTGGCACGTGTTCCGTTGAAAACAGATATTCCTAATGATAGAGGCCTATCGTTTGGCCACCACTTACTTTGTTATTTACCCCATGTCTACTTTTTTTTTTCTTTCCATCCTTTAACATTTCAGCCTATATGATTAAGCCTATATACGGTTTGAAGTGAATGATTTATGGAAATCCGAATTTTTTCAAGTTAAACAAGCGCCCTAAAACATGTTGCGATAATCCGAATTATCGCAACATGCACATTATTTAATCTAACATGTTAAAGGCGAATCAACAAGTAATCAGCTCTGATACCAATGTTGAAACGATTACAACATATATTGTGCTACCACGTAACACGTAATGGGTTCGAAAACATACCGTACGAAGTCTCCGAAAATTTCGACGTAGGATCCTTGTTGTTACGAGCCTCCAACACGCTTGATCTTTTTCGCAGGTACGAAAACGGCTACTAGAGTCGAGTTCTTCGTCCACGAACCAAATCCTAGAGCTTGGTGATTGCTCTAGAGAGAGTGCTATAGAGAGAGGGTTATTACTATTGACTTATGATTTATTGGGATATCTCTAGCCTTTATATAGAGATACAATTAGAGACTGGCTTTACCTCCAACTCTTAGGAGATAAAGATTGTATTTATCTCAAACACTTAAGAGATAAATATTCTCTAAATAACTGTATTTATCCAAACTAACAAATACACATTATCTGTTAGTGGGCGGATAATGGGTCCACTGACCCAATTTATTAACAGCTCCCACTCGCCCACACACAGGGCAAATAAATCGTACAGTCCCTCTTTATCTCTCGTCCACTCATCTCCTCATACAGGAAATGGAACGTGCGACCTACGAGAAAGGATGTCCAGTTGAGGAGTATTGTATTAAGTTATCACCAAACTAACACAATACATCACTCCAAAAAATCTCGTATGTACCCCAGATAGTTCAACTACACCAGATTAAACACTCTCAAATCCCTCATAATGAGCAGTGTTAAACCTCTCATATGTTATGTATTCATGACTCATATCGAAACGAAAATCGACAAAGTCGCCCGGGCTATGAATCACACAACATGATGTAATATTGAACTTTCTTCCCAAAGCCCTCATGTCATTCCAATTAGACCCAACCGCTTTCCTAGACATGCCCCGCGAGACCGCATCATCCATGATCCAAGGGTACATGCTAAAGTAGCGACATTGAGTATCCTCTTCATGACATAGTCTAAGGTGAAAAGGGTACCATATAGGATCAAAAATTTCGATCCAAGTGGCTCACACAGTGACGAAGCAGGGATTCATTCGTCACTCCCACTGTCGGTCTGCATTTAGCACATGCAGTATGATTTGCATGCTATGGCGTAACCCGCAAGGGCGTGTCACATAAATGTATAATAAAATACGCCATACGAATCTAAGTCTAGTCGCTGTACAAGCGCCTAACCTGAGTTTTTCAGCCCAGTCACTCTCATAGTGCCTGCCTGAAATCTCACATTCGGCTGTAAACAGGCTACATAGAGTTGTGGAGATACTCTATGATCGACCTACATTTATTAGGTCTCATCTTAGCTCCAACTAAGGCGACATGTTTGCTTTATAAGCTGTATCATCTTATTCGCCCACTTGGCGCTTAAGACAATTATGTCTCATCTTGCTCGCTATCTTAGCGCCAAGGTGAATTACCCGTGTGAGTGGGTCAATTCGAGCCTGGTGACACTCTCAATAAGGATGTATATGTAATCACAAAGATTATCCATTCATTCCAAAATAAACTCAAATCAAGGAATGAAAATTTAATGTAATAAATAATGTCAAGTACATAAGATGCCATAAACATATCAAAACCTACGTAGTCCCATACTCCTAATGTGAGAAAGGAAAACATCTCTAGCAATAGGCTTGGTCAAAGGATCAGCCACCATTCTGCCAGTAGGTATATGCTTCATGGTCACCTCTCCTTGCGCAACTAAAGTTCTAATGAAGTGATAACGAAGGCCTATGTGTTTGGCCTTCCCATGATATTTGGGGTCCTTTACAAAATCTAGGGCAGCTGTATTGTCACAGTGAACAGTGACAGACTCATCTGCATGAGCTGTAACCCCTAGAGCCTGTAAGAATGACCTCAACCAAACAGCTTCCTGGACTGCTGCTGAACAAGCAACATACTCCGACTCCATCGTGGATAGGGCGATGCAAGTCTGTTTCTTGCTGCACCAAGAGATAGCTCCACCTCCTAGTATGAATGCATAACCTGAAGTGGATCTGCGCTCATCTCTATCACCGCCCCAATCAGCATCGCTGTATCCTCTCAGTCTCAAGTCTCCACCATGATAACACAGGACGAGATCAGCGGTTCCACGTAAGTATCGAAGAATCCTCTTCACCGCATTCCAATGAGCGGGTCCAGGATTACTCTGATAACGACTCACCATTCCAACGGCAAAGCAGATGTCTGGACGCGTACACAACATAGCGTACATCAGACTCCCAACTGCAGCCGCGTAAGGCACTTTGGACATCCGATTCTTTTCCTCATCATTCTTTGGGCATTGGTCTGTTGTTAAAGTACACGCCTTGTCCATTGGAGTGTCTATGGGTTTTGAGTTATGCATACGGAATCGTTCAATGACCTTCTTGATATATGTCTCTTGAGACAAACCGAGAAGTCTCTTTGGACGATCACGTATGATTTTAACCCCGAGCACATAATTAGCTTCTCCCATGTCCTTCATCTCAAAAGTTGAGGACAGCCACTGCTTAGTGGCGACAATGGAACTCATGTCATTCCCAGCTAAAAGAATGTCATCCACATACAAAGAAAGGATCAGAATATTTTTCTTGGATCGTTTTACGTAAACGCAATGGTCTTGTTCAATCATTTCAAAACCTATAGAGGTAATGGCATGATGAAACCTAAAGTACCACTGCCTAGACGATTGTTTGAGACCATATATAGAACGTTTGAGCCGGCAAACTTTGCGCTCATGTCCCTTGACTTCAAAACCCTCAGGTTGAGCCATATAAATCTCTTCGTCTAGTTCTCCATTGAGAAACGCAGTCTTAACATCCATATGAAAAAGTTCTAAATCCTGCTGGGCGACAATAGCTAGGATCAGGCGAATTGAAGCAAATCTCACCACTGGGGAGAAAGTGTCTTCATAGTCCACACCCCGCAGTTGGGTATAGCCTTTCGCCACAAGACGTGCCTTATACTTGTCAATTGACCCATCTGCCTTGCGCTTGACTTTTAAAACCCACTTGTTTCCAACAGTCTTGCGCCCTGGCGGAAGGTCAACCAACTCCCAGACCTGATTCTTCTTCATTGAGCTCAACTCATCTTTCATTGCAGCCATCCACTCATTACTAGCAGGTGAAGATAAGGCTTCTTCCACAGAAGTGGGCTCATCTTCATCAGTTGGAGTGCACATAAGAATTTCACCGTCAATCTCAAAACGACGACGTGGAACTCTTCCTCGTGCACCTCTACGCAGTTGAGAATCTTGTTGACCTGATGGTCCTGATGGTGTGCTCCCACTGTCTAGGATGCTCCCACTAGGTTGAAGGTCACTTATACTATCTTCAGCGACAACAGGATGAGGAACTAATTCCCCACCTTCGCTTGGAGATGGTAAAGTGGCTTCAACTTCCTCTAACTCATAGAGGTCAAGATTCTTACTTGCGTCTCCAATGCTAGGAAAATCATTCTCTATGAAATCGACATCACGAGACTCTATTTCAGTCTTTCCACCATTTGGATGTTCACCATACATCACATAGCCTTTAGAGTTTTCAGAATACCTCAAGAAGATACTCTTTTTAGCTCTAGGCCCTAGTTTCCCATACTTATGAGAAGTACTGTGAACATAACCTGCTGAGCCCCATGGGCGCAAGTTATCCAAATTTGGCTTTTGGCCATTCCAAAGCTCATATGGGGTGGATTTGACTGATTGTGAAGGCACTCGATTAAGTATATAGGCTGCAGTCAAAAGAGCATCCCCCAAAAAGATATTGGGAGGTTTGCTTGCGCCATCATAGACCTAACCATGTCTAACAATGTTCTATTCCTTCTTTCCGCAACACCATTTTGTTGTGGAGTATTAGGAATAGTAAGTTGCCTGCGTATCCCTTTTTCCTCACAAAACTTCTTGAAGTGATCTGACAAATATTCGCGTCCTCGGTCAGTGCGAAGAGTTTTTAAATTCTTCTCTTTCTGATTCTCAACCTCAGCTACAAAGCGTTTGAAACAGTCCAAAGCTTCGTAGCGGTGAGATATCAGATACACATAACCATATCGCGTATAATCGTCTATCAGTGTAAGGAAATAAGAGGCGCCATGGCGTGCCTTTACACTCATAGGTCCGCATATGTCAGAGTGAACTAGCTCAAGTGGTTGAGTTGCTCTCACAGCCTTTCCAAAAGGCTTCCTGCATGCTTTACCGGCCAAACAAGCCTCACAAGTTTGTAGATTGACTCTTGCGAGTGGGCCCAAAAGGCCTTCTCTAGCCAAACGAGTCATTCTATCTTGGCCTATGTGGCCCAGTCTTGCATGCCAGGTGGTAGAATCATTCACAATATTATCATTCACCACATAAGAATAAGAAGACTGAGAATCAATTAAATCCAATTGAAAAAGACTATCCATGCGAAAACCATGTCCGAACAAAACATCATCCAAAAAGATGTCCAACTTATTACCCCTAAAAATAAAGGAAAAACCACTGTCTAATAAAGCAGTAACTGAAAGTAGATTAAGCCGAACTGTGGGTGCATATCGCACATCCTCTAGAATCAATGTGCGCCCAGTGCGCAACTTGAGCTGGTAAGAACCAACCCCTAGCACCTCTTCGAAGCTATTGTTTCCCATGAAGATATGTTTGCTTCCCGCTGGAATCCGGTGATAATCTACGAACCCCTCTCGATCACGTGCTACATGTTTTGTTGCACCTGTATCCACAAACCACACAGGTTGGGAATGAGCAACCATCACATGTGAGGAAACATATAACTGAGAGAGAGATTCTGAAAGTACCTTCTTCGGCTCAGTGCAATCACGAGCGAAGTGTCCTTTCTGTTGACAGTTGAAGCATTTAACTTTAGACAGATCCTTTTTCCCACCACGTTTTCCTCTCTTGCGTTTCTTCATTTTTCCTTCCTTTGGCGCAGAAGTGCTAGCCTCGCCTTTCTTACCTTTCTTACTTTGTCTTCCGCGCTTGCCATTTGCATTGCGCGATCCCCCTTGGGCGACATAAGCAAGGGTCTTGTCAGCATCTCGAGTCTCGTCCTCAAGGATGACATGCTGTGAAACATCAGAAAAGTTCTTGATGTTTTCACTGTGGGTCAATATCTGTTTCATATTGGCCCATGAGGCAGGAAGGGACCTTATGACAGCTCTGACTTGCTGCTCATCTGTGAGCGCATGGCCAGCATCCCTCAGCTTACCAATCATATTGGACATCATCCTTAGATGTTCACTCATGGTATGTTTAGGGTCTTTTGTGTACTCCTCAAACTTAATCACAAGGCTACGAAGCCGCGTAGTTGAGGTTCCACCAAAAGAGAACTTGAGCTGCTCCCATAAAGCTTTGCAAGTTGGAAGTTCATCATACTGCCCGATTAGATCATTTTGCAAGCTGCTCAACAAGGTGTAGCGCGCACTACGATCTTTCTGATTCCATTTCTGGTAGGCAGTGTGGTCTATTAGGGGTTGCGCCTCAGTTGGCGCGACCATCTCCTTGGTCAAGTGCTCCTCGAGCTCTTGTTCGTTCAGCATGAATTTCATCTTTTTGTGCCAAACGTCATAATTATCTCCGTTAAGTTTCTCACCCTTAACGAGATCAGCTATGACATTCTTGGTGGCCATTATATTCACTACATTAGATTGCGCAAGGAAAAGACATTAATTATACATCCTTCTATTTATTTCAAAAAATTCAAATGAAAAACATAATCCTTCCTCACATCATGAAATCGAAAATCTGCTAAGCTCGTAATCATCTCCCATGTATGTGAGTTGGGAAAAATATTTTTCAAGTAATTTTTCGCAATAAATTTCATCATCATATAAGCCACAATATAATAAATCATCCACATGATAATTTAGAACAATATAAAATTGCACCATGCAATTAAGTGTGCAAGGACTCCATTGAGCCCTATTGGCATTCTAATAACTTATGCTAAGAAAATTCTGGCTTGAATAATGTGCGTGCGAAATTACATCCCCGTACAAGGCTTTCTGGAAAAATACAGGGAAATAATAGAATACAACATCTTTGAGAATCCTACTACAAACTACTCCAATAAAACAAATGGAGATGCCGCACAACACATTATTCTCAAAAGAATTTTCTTAAAACAAGAGTAAACACATTAAACATAAGTTTCTTTAGAATGCCAATCTAATATCCATCCATTTAACCTAAAACTAGCATGCTCAAATAACAAGTTAAAGGGTAATAAAATGGATGAATAGGCCACATTCTCCTTCCAAGGAAAACGGGCGTGAAGGCCTTGAAAAAATTGGTTTAAAAAGGTGTGGGCTTACCAAAAACCCCAATATCATAAAATCATATTTAAACCATAACATAAATCAAGGCAAGTAAATTAAACATAATTTATCTATGTCATATAACTCTCCAAAATATTTATTTCTAACTCAAGTGCAAAAAATAATATTTACGCATTATTCGTATTTTTGGGAACCAACGCACTTATAACCAAAAAAACGAGAGATAAATTCTTAAAAGATGACAAACAGTAAATTTATTAAACCCTCTGAAATTAAAGAAAATTCTGTGTTTAAAACAAATTTTAAAACTAATTTCTTTATAGAAAAATTGAACATAACACACTACAGAGGGTATAAAGGTAAATTTAACACCATAGAAAAAATTTCTTTTCACTCTGGGCGGTGACAAACACCGGCCAAAAAAACAAGCACGCGCCTCCACGCGCCGCCGTGCGCGTGGGACAGCGCAGCAGGTTCTTGGAGCAGGCGCGTGTTAGGCACGTGCGCGTGGAGCGCATGGGCTCGTGGACGCTGCCTTGCTGGCGCGTGAGAGCGCGTGGGCGCGTTGCGCAGCTCCTTCCCGCTTAGCGTGCGTGAGTGCAGCACCCTCGGCTGGCTTGGCGCGTGGCCCACGTCTGCGGCTCGGCTTGAGCGCGTGGCGCCCGTGGATCACTGTTCATCTTCTTCGTTGAAAAAAACCCTAATTTTCAGCAGCCGCCATGCCGCGATGCCAACTTTCGAAGGCCATATCTCTCTCGTTTTTAAGCCAAATAATGCGTACGATATATCGTTGGAAAGCTTATGCGACATAGATTAATTATGTACCAACCGATCATGATAAAAACTGAATATCATGCTCCGAATTTGAGTCCCAAAACTCGAAAAAACCACAGTTTTCTTGAAAAATAAAATCGTGATTTCTCACAAACCATGCATCCAAAAATCACAAAATTTTATGGAGTTCATCCTCAACCATAGGAGAACAAAACTATATAATTATTTTTCAAAAAACATGCTCAATAAATTTTGAATTTTTGTAATGGGTCTCGTTCATGTATCCGAAAAAATCGCAACATGCACATAATTTAATCTAGCATGTTAAAGGCGAATCAACAAGTAATCATGCTCTGATACCAATGTTGAAACGATTACAACAATTATTGTGCTACCACGTAACACGTAATGGGTTCGAAAACATACCGTACGAAGTCTCCGAAAATTCCGACGTAGGATCCTTGTTGTTACGAGCCTCCAACACGCTTGATCTTTTTCGCAGGTACGAAAACGGCTACTAGAGTCGAGTTCTTCGTCCACGAACCAAATCCTAGAGCTTGGTGATTGCTCTAGAGAGAGTGCTATAGAGAGAGGGTTATTACTATTGACTTATGATTTATTGGGATATCTCTAACCTTTATATAGAGATACAATTAGAGACTGGCTTTACCTCCAACTCTTAGGAGATAAAGATTGTATTTATCTCAAACACTTAAGAGATAAATATTCTCTAAATAACTGTATTTATTCAAACTAACAAATACACATTATCTGTTAGTGGGCGGATAATGGGTCCACTGACCCAATTTATTAACAGTAAGTTTATTCACCAAGGAGTGATACTTGACAGAACTTCCAGATCTGCGTATAGCCCTTTGGTGTTTAATTGTCATCATACCTAAGAGAGCACCCAATGGAGCTGTGAGTTCATTGAGAGGGAGAGCATTCATTACATATAACCAAGGCAATGCATCTTTATTATTGGCTTAAACTTCGTGCTATGTAGTTAATTATGAAGCGGGGAAAATAGGTCATTGAGTGAGATGGTTAGAGGTCATCCAGGGGGATTGTTAGAGGTCATGAATTGGAGATTACTTTTTAACTAATTATAGTTTAACACCTATTCAGTTGTATTTTCAAAATTAAAAATTCTAAAAAAATGATTAGAGATTTGGAAGGCAAATACCTAATCGATTGAATCGAAGTACATATAATATTAGGTACCAAAACATTATCTTTGTAAGAGAGAGAGAGTTTATGAAATGACAAGTCTAATATAGCCATAGATGTCGTATATATTTCACTAGAAAAATCAGAAGGCCATATACCTATTCCCTTCGATCCATCCGGCAAACGGTTCTCTGTAAGTGCTCTCAACGATACTGGGTCGAATTATGACAACTGGTACTTGTCCCCTTCCATTATCAACTACCATTTCTCCCATTGCCTTCGTGAATGAATAGGTGTCTTGCCATCCGTATATCTTTGCCCTAACCATCATGGCAATTGCAAGTAAATATAAACTGCCTTAAAGTGTCATTTTATTGTTCAAAAGTACTTCAACACTCTGGTACATCAAGTTCTAAGTCCAAGTAATCTATACCTCATTTATATTAAACTAGCTCAGTAAACCCAGTCAACTTCATGCCAGTTTATAAAGAACAGTATAACACGAGATTTTAAAAACTTGTGTTAATGCGTACCATTACTAACTTAAGTAAAATATCAAAAAATGAATTCACTAGTCTTACTCCTAACTTTTTATTATTAAATAGCATTGTCTGTTTGATTAGATTGCATGCAATTATTAAGATATATTTGTATATACATGTGTTCTTACCTGTAAATTCTTTATTTTGTAAGCTGAAAGATAAAGAACAAATAGCGACATAGTGGAGTCGCTAGATACTTGTCTTCTTTAAGCTTTTGTTTTAAGTTGTTAAGTAGTATTTCAAATCAATATTGACTTAACATTTAGACTGTGTTTGGCGACAAATATAAGGGTTCCGAATAGGACAGGATAAGGGCAGATAAGGCCGGACAAGCTATACCGTCGGATAAGGCCAGATAAACAAGAAATTCTATCTAACGTTTGGACCAAGTCCGGACTATAAGCCGGATAAGTAATTTACAAAATAATATGTATGTATGTATGTATACACACATATATGTCGATACATATATATATATATATATATATATATACACACACACACACACACACACACACACACATATGTAGAGTTTGTATAAATAGTCATGCTGGTGCTACATAGAGTTAGATAGGGAATACGATTGTCGTTGTAATTAAAAAATGGTGATGCTACCACTGATGATACATTTTTTGCGCTATTGATTTGTGTTAAATCTTTTATCACAAAGTTCTATTGTATATATATAATGACGTTTACTATTTTGTATAGTGAATTTATATTCTCGATTGGTTACATTACATTCATGACAACCTCTGATAGAAACACAAATAAAAAAACATACAAATATAAATAAAATTCATTTTGTATGAAAATTTAGTAGATCAGATAATCACAATTTACGTAAAACAATAAGAGAAGAAAAATTAAAAAGGTAGGATTCACCTTGAACCCATATCTTTTTTTTCTTCTTCCCCCCCCCCCCCCCCTCTCTCTATTTTTTCTTTCCTTTTCTCTTCTGCCCAAGCAAGCAATCAACCACTTTTTCTTTCCTTTTCACAAGTCACTATTTCTTATATGTTTTATCTTCAAAATATTCGAGTATTTGATTTGTAATGTAATTCTTATTTAGATAAAATATATGTCTAGGTTCATATCAATCTCTTCCTTAGAGCATCTTCAAAAGCATTTAATAATGGAGCCATATCCATTAATTTCTAGGCTTTCTTTAATTTCTTTTGGTTATAAGATCACTCATTAAAATTGGGCTACCTTTTATTTGAATTAAAGGAAGGCCCATCAAAATTTCGATGCCAACAATCACGTAACCCTTTTCAACTGTAAGTGTTATATATGAATTTAATTCTTTAAATCCAAAGGATTTTTAATGTGCTACATATGTTCCTGAGGTTATTATAATAATTAATTAGAAATCTAAAAAGAATAAAGTTACATTTTACAAAAATAAATGTAACAGAACGACCACATAATTAATATCCGATATTTTCTTACATATATATGTATCTTTAATTCTTGTAAGATTCTAGTAACGAGGAAATTCAATTGATAAAGATGATGTGTCCTTGTTTTGGAGTGTTAAAATTATTTTTCACATCTTCTATGACTATTATTTGTCGCTAAGTTATAGTTTCTATATCTACTAAATGTATTTAATAATATTTTCCCACTAACTATACTTGTTTTATCACAACATAATACCAAAATATGTCATGTGATACCTATAACTATAATGAACTTGCAAATGATAATAAATATCATTATATTAGGCTAGCATTATAGGGCGAGCATTAATCAACTACTTGCCATTGAATTCACACAATAATCTCTATTCATAGTTGTAACCAATTTCATTATAATCCAGATAAATTTTAATGCTAATAACTTGCCAAATATTTATTAATTAGTCTTATAAAGATTTATCAATTAGTCTTATTTTTCTTGAAAATTTAATTAAGTTGATCGTAATGGCCCTATGTAAAAACGAATCGGTTAATCGTTAGTTATGTAGAATTACATAGATAGTTTTTGCAACTTAAAGGTTTTAAATGTTCTTAAATATAAGAATTAAGAAATTTGATTTAATTATAACTTTCTTTTTTCTAATACATATGTGATTTCTTTTCAAAATCTCATATATGCCATATGATATAGCCACTTTGTTGATCGTGCAGTCTTATTAAAGTAAAAAAATTATCCCACAATTTGACTATTGATCTTATATATCATATTGATGATTTTTTTACAATGATTATGTTATATGTAAATATAAATACATTTATTAAACATAATAAACTTAAATTAACTATAAACTATTTTTTTCTTCTAAATCTCATATGTTATTTTTGTGTTTAGATACATGATTTTTTATCTTCGTGTGAAAGAGTTAGTTTTAAGGACAAGATAGTCAAAATTAAATCATAACAAATTAGTATATTTAGACTTTTAGAATTAATTTTTAAATTATATTAGGCTTCCTAATGTAGCCCTCATATTGTTCTTGCAAAATTAAATAGACTGAAAGATAGAGATCACATCCAAAATAATATTTGTGTACGTTTAGACATATTAGCATGTTTAGTATATAGATTAAATCCTTTTCAACTATGATACTTACGAATAAGTTCTATCACTTTTGTAATTTTGATTAATAATAATTATACAGTTATTTGTCGATCGTGTGGTCCCGCCCAAATAATAATTATTATTATTTTACCAAAATGATTCTAAAAGCTATATTATTATATTTCTTACATCGATTATGTTAAGCATATATTAAAATAAAATAAATTTGAATCAATTGTTACATCATTTTTTTCTCTTCTAAATCTAATGTGCTATTTTTATTTTTTAGTTAAAGTTAAGTCCTAATAAGTTAGTTTATTAGTTAATTACAGTTTTAGAATACTTAGAATTATATAAGGCTAAATGATATGAAAATTAACTTATAATGAAATAAGAACCACATATGAAGATAATATTTGAGAACTTTAGCGATACTTATATGTCTATAATTTTGTTTCACATTAAAAACACAATGCAATGACATATTATGTTTTTCCATCATTAAAGGTTTTGAATATTCTCAAATATTATAATTAATAATTATTTGAGTTAATTGCACCTTTTTTTAAATACATACGTGATTTCCTTTCAAAGTCTCATATAGGCTTACATAGCCACTTTGTTGATCTTGTGGTCTTATCAAAGCAAAAAATTGTCTGATAATTTGATTATTGACTCTAAATAAATTATAGGAAATTTTTTGCAATGATTTTGTTGTGTGTAAAAACATATACATTTATTAAATTATAATAAACTTAAATCAGCTGTAACATATTTTTTCTTCTAAATCTCATATATTATTTTTATTTTCTAGATATATAATTTTTTTTATCTTCGTATTAGAGAGTTAGATTTAAGTATACGATGTCAAAATCAAATCCTAAAAAGTTAGTATATTTAGAGTTTTAGAATTAGTTTTCAGATTATATAAGGCTTCCTAATATAACCTTCATATAGTTCCTATAAAATTAAATAAACTTAAAAAATAGGGTTCACATCTAAAATATTATTTGCACACTTTTAGATAAACTGACATATTTATTATATAACTTTAAATCCTTTTCAACTAGAATAAGCCTTATCATTATTGCAATTTTAATTGTAACAATTATAGAGTCAATTGTTGGTCGTGTGGTCTCACCAAAAAAATGGTCAATTTTTTTTATTATACTAAGAAGATTCTAAAAGCTATTTACTACATTGATAAATCTTTACATTGATTACGGTAAGCATAAACTAAAATAGAATAAATTTAAATCAACTGTTACATTATTTTTATTGTTTCAATCTCAATTATAACATCATTTTTTTTCTTGTAAATTGAATATGTTATTTTTATTTTTTAGATATTTGAATTTTCATATTCATATCAAAGAACTATTTTAAGGATACAATAGTTAAAATTAAGTCATAATAAATTAATTCATCATTTAGTTAGAGTTTTAGAATGTTTAAAATTAGTTTTTTCATCTACATATAACTCAATGAGATAAAAATTAACTTATTAGGAAATAAAGACCCATTCAAGATAATATTTGAGACCTTTAAAAATACTTATAATATTTATAATTTTACATCACATTAGAAACATAATGCCATAGCATATAAAGTAAAGAAACTATCTTACTTTCTTTATTATATATTATAAAAACGAGGCACTAGCGTTGGTACAACCCTGGTTACTATGTAATATGAGCTTCATTACGGATATTACTAGCAGTCCCATCCTCCATAGGGTGAACATGGTTCAAGCCTCGTCGAAGGCAACGATTGCCATAGCTCCTTCAGGCAGCTAATTAGGGTCCCATTCCCATGGCCGGTACCAAGGTTCATGGTGTATTGGTTTGAGTTGGATGCAAAACTAGGGACTAACCACCCACACGACCGAGGGGCCACACCAACCCCCCCCCCCCCCCCCTCCCTCCTCCTCATTCTCTCTCACAACTTTTGGATTTTTGAAAAAATTTCTTTAGATAATGGATAAACATTTTAAAATTAAATTATATACTAATGCCAATATATTGTAGCACTAATTTATTAAAGTTTCATTTTATTGCGGTTTTTTTTTTACTCTTTGTGCCAATATGTTATAGTATTATTATATCGTAGTCTCTGTCTTTCTTATTCCCTTGTTTTATATTCATTCTTCTAAATTTTAAATCCTAAATTTCTAGATTATCAAAAAACACGAATTAAATAGGTGAAGGCTAGTTCTATATATATATATATATATATATATATATATATATATATATATATATATATATATATAATTTAAATTCTTATAGTATGTTAACTTATATGTGACTATTGTACTCGTACAATTGATAATCGCATCATTAATACGTCTATAAGTAAGAGATAAGTTTCTTTCATGCAAGATTAGTTATTTTTTATAGTCTAACCTTTCTAAATGAAAAAGATCACTATGAATAGTAAAATTATGTGATTAGTAGTCAAATTAATTAATCTAGTTTTGCATATAACGTATTAGATAGTGACGCTAATTATAATATGCTTTTGATTTTTCATGAATTGTCTGAACTTGAACTTTCTGAACTCTTTATGTTAATTAGTGATCAATTTTATTTTTTTAATGATTTTTTGGTCCCTCCTTATTAAGCTTTCTTGGTCCGTTTCCGTGCAAAACCCACCATTCCCCCGGCCACTGCGATGGTGGTAACACCCCTTAATCATAGTGCTCACCTCTTCATTCCCAACTTCTTGAATTTCTGAGCTACTTCGTTCTCTTGAGAAGTTTCCTCTAAATCGACCGCCCATTTCATTTCACCTTCGACATCCAATACAGGAATTGGTCTTTGTGGCGTTCCAGAGGTATTTAGACGTTCTCGTGCTATACAATCTCCCATGCGAAATGGCATTTCCATAATTTGTCCTTGTCTTTCTCCATTAACGTATGCTGCAAGCAAGAGAACATCTTATAAACTGTAACTATCTACAAAAAGAGAAGGCATTCAGTACTCTGCATTAAAATTTCATAATATGTGAGGTGGCACCTGTTGAGACGTGCAAGAACAACTTAATTTTCTTGCACTTTCTCGCAAAGCTCATCATTTGGCAAGGTCCTCTCGTGTTTATGTTCAAGGCAACATCATATCTATACATACATAAAATAATGGCCAAGTAATTTGATTAGTACTAAGGTTGTCATGGTGATGCGTATGTCACGAGTTTTAAAGAGAAACCTCTCGTCGAACGTCGTGTTAGCTGCGGAGTGGACTATGAGATCGACTTGGTTTGCTATAACATCAACTGAATCTGCGTCCAACCCAAGATTAGATTCACATAGATTTCCTACCACAGGAACTAGCTTGCTCAACATGAAAGCTTGATATGATTTCCCATGCTTCTGTTGGAGACACCTGAAAACCTCTGCATCTATGATCTGTCACACAGTCACAGGCCGTAATACTACTGTGAGACATATATGACGGACAGCAGCACTAGCAAACTGAGATACAGGAGTGAAGAAAGTACTTCATGTTGTAATCTCTCCATTGCAGCTGCCTCGTTTTTGGCCTTGATTAAGACGAATATCTTGCCTACGTCTGGCATGGTACGTAAGATCTTCTCAACAAGAACTGGACATGTCAAACGATAACACGAAGAGGAAGACAATAGTTGGTGAACAAAAAGGAGATTGGCAAGACTGGTTAATTACAACAACAACAAAAAAAAAAGAGGGGATAGACACTTGACGACACGTTAAGGACCCCAAGCTCGTTGCGGACGGATTTTAGATGCAAAAAAATACCTTTTGCCAGGAATCCAGTTGCACCAGTAATGAGTAATTTCTTCCCTCTGAAAAACTCGACGATTCCTATACCACGCAGCTCCTCGGCGGAACTTGGTTGTGCATCACTACAAGACACCACGCCCTTCACTGGTTTGTTCTTTTTGGTTGCGCGCAACTCAAAGCTTCTACGATTTTTTCTTACTGAAACAGAAGAACTCGCGCCACCTTTGCTATACAATATATCGTCATTTCTTCTCTTAATAAAGTAGCGATTGTTAGAGAATTTTACATTTCCTCTTGGGGAAATGCAGAATTGATTTAGCAACAAACTCATCCCCATAGGTAATGAGAAAATGTAGAACAGAACTTGCTCCAAAAGTAGGGTATATTCAAGAAACCAAATTAAAGGTGCTACATATAGACCATGGGTTGCAAAGAATATGCCAAAGTAACTTCTGTGAACCTGTGTAGTAATGCTCGCTGCAGAATAAATGTACGGATTAAATACAAATTCATACACCGTAATATTCACGTATTTGCAATTGACTCTCTGTAATCGTAACTTGGGCTATAATGTCTCTCCTAATTGACAAAATCGTTCCTTATCGCAACTCTGTTATGAAAATGCCCCTATAAGGAAGCATGTGCCATGTTTGTGCATATGTAAAGTAAGGGCAACAATGACATTTGCCTACTTTTTAGCTCTTTTTGAAATCAAATTTCTTTAATTAAGGCTCTGTTTGAAACTCATTATTTTTTTAGTTTTTTCTCACATAAACGCATTTGGCACGTACACAGTTTTGATTTTTTATTTTTCCCTTCAGTTTTGAAAATCAGTTTTTAAAACATGATTGTTTTTAAAAACTCTCATTTGGAGTTTTGAGTTTTTGTTTTTATTTTGAGACAACCACCACCACAGCCACCGCCCACTACCGGCGACCACCGTCCGCCGACAGCCACCGCCGTGGGCCACTGTCATGCCCCACCACTACCACCGCAAACCACCATTAAAGAAAAAATTTAAAATAAAAACTGGGTGATCAAACACTCATTTATTTTTGTTAAAAAGAAAATTAAACTGATTTTTGTTTTTATTTTTTTAATAAAAAATCAAAACTGAAAGTGTTTTCAAATGTTACTTAAGTGGAGACATTTAATTTTCTTTCTCTATGCACCACCTCTCCTCCCATTTCAGATCTGCATCTCTCTCTCTAGATTTTATGGTGGATCTTGTTATAAACAATTCGACGCCAACATTGAAGGTGGGTACGGTGGAGGTGGTGGTTATGGCGGCGAAGGTAGTTTGTATGGTGGTGGAGGTAGTGGGTTTGACGGCAGGAAACGGTTATGGCAGCAAAGTTGGGTACGGGAAATCAAGCCGTAAGGGGATTATTTCTGCCTATTATAGTAGTACATAAGTCGACTGGCTAGCCTTACAAATCTAAAGCTAGTGCTGTACAATCATTAGCATTGGGCTATCGGTACACTATTGCTTAAGCTAGCTAGCTAGCTGGTCATTTCTTTTGTTCAAGTGGCTTTAGTTTGATTGAATCCCGATAGTGACATTATATATGACGTGTAATAAGAGCAGGCATACTTTTATTCTTTGACTTTGCTTTGCTTATATAAGTTGAGGTAGAGCGTGTTCTCATTTAATTAAGCATGTAGCCGTGTTTTTAAAGATTGTCGTTATAAGGCACCTTTCTTATTTCAGATCTTTCATGGTATCAAACGTCAACTTTGCACAGATTTTAATGAGCTTTTTCAACGATGTACGCTCCTTCTTAGGCCTAAACCAAGATGGTGCAATAAGAATTACAAGCTGTTGGAATGGGAAAGAAGGCCGACAGTAAAAGTTTTTTCTTTCATGTGATAGTCATAGCAGCATTAGGACCAGTTTCCAGTCTAGTCACTCAAATTAATCCACTCGTGGAGTGCTGGTGGTATATGGATTTGGATCCCCTACATGGTTACAGGGGTGGGTTACAGTAGGGGTGCTGTGATGGGTGGTGTGAGAGATCCCTCTCTCTCTTCCCTCTCTTACACCACCCATCACAGCACTCTGTTGTAATTATAATTACAGTAGGAATATATAGGTTAGGTGTGCGGTAGTTGAGACTCTTACTTAGTTTGATTAGGCAACACATAGCTCCAGAGGCTCTTAATTACAAGATAGGGCGGCAGAATACAATGGGCGTCTCACTACTAGCTTTTAATCTCAAGCAGGCAGCAGGCTGCGTTAAGGCGAGTTGACGGGCTAATACGGCTGGCTTACATTCCACATGTGGGGGCAACCTGACGTTAGGCACTGGGTACGTGGTTTCATTTCATTAAGATACACATACCATATTTCGGCTGACCTTTCCAAACCACGCTTCGTAATCAAGTTAGGACAAGACTAAGCAAGTGCTGTCCTAATTAAATGGCTGTGTAATGTATTTGTCAAAGCTTCCATGGTTTTTCTACTGAAACAGAAGAATTCCCGCTACCTTCGCAATATTATAGATTGCCATTTGTTCTCATCCAAACTCACTTTAAGTTTGAAAGAAGAAAAAACTTAAAATTCTTTGAGATTAAAAAAACAAAGTATAATTGATCTGAAAATTTCGTCGATCAACTGTAAGTTTAAAAGTAACAAAAAAAAACTATGTTACTAGTATAGCTTTATCACGGGACACCTGCGCATTTGAACCTCCTCGACTTTAAAACAGTTTGACACCCACGGCAAAACAGGGGAAGTTATTTCACATTTACTCAAGCTTGTAAGGTTTTTACTCACTCGATTTGACGTTAAGGTATAATTATAAACCTTTGACTTTAATTCAGTTACACTACAAGAAAAGAACTCTTTAGTGATAGACAGAAATATGTCGTCAAGAGTCATATTTATCGTCGGACTACCTCATCGGTAAAGATCCGTAGATATTTTTACTGAAGAAAAATTTCATCGCTAAGAATCTTTATCAACGGATCTTTACCGACGGGATTTTCCGTGGCTAAAAACAATTAAAAAAAATTCGGCCGAATTTTTTAAAATATTTTGGAAAATATATTGCGACGGGATGCATTTGTCGCTAAATCAATTTAAAGTAGGCTTTGAGCGATGGGCCACAAGACCCCCGGCAACAGCCCTCCGGCGACCCCCCCCCCCCCCCAGCCCTCACATCTCCTCCACGACGCCACTATCGCACACTATTTTTGGTTTTGAATCTTCCAAATTATTCCCGCAGCAGATCCGGACCCACCCTTTTCTGATCCTTCGATAAAAAGATTCATTCTCTTCATAAAAAATAGGCCACCATTGCTGCCGCTAACTGTATGTATAGTTCAATCCTAATTACATGTTACAGTTTATTAGTGTAACTACATGTTATGTTGAAATTGTTGTAATGTTTATTGTAATTTAATTTATTATAATGTACAGTGTAATTGTATGTATATTATATAATGTTTTGGTGTAATTTGTTGCATGTTATAAGTTTAATTAACCTATATAAAAACTTAGTTAGCTTAATTAACAGTAACAAACCTTAATTCACTCTTTAATTAAATCCTAGTTAAACTCAATTAACTTTAATTAGCACTAATTAACCACATTTAACATTGATTAACCATAACTAACTCTTAATTAAACCTAATTAATAGTAATTAACTTTAATTCAACCTAATTAACTCTAATTAGCTAATTATCCTAATTAACACCGATTAATCCTAATTAACTATTAACTAAACCCTAATTAACACTAATTAAAACCAATTAACTC